>ML253988.1:0-13701 GCA_005239495.1 Nicotiana undulata
CGCCTTTATGCGATCGCAGAGAACAAAAATTCTTCCCCTCACGATTGAACTACGCGATCGCGAATCTCCCTACGCGATCGCATAGAAGAAAAACCTGCTGCACAAAAACCAGAAACCAGCGATGTTCTAAGTCCAAATGAGTCCGTTAATCCCCCGAAATCAATCCCGAGCCCCTCGGGACCCCAACCGAATATACCAACACGTCCCATAACATCATTAAAACTTAGTGGCACTCTCAAAACACTAAAACTAACATCAAAACTCCAAATTCTCATCCAATTCAAGCCTATGATTTCCAAAAACTTCCGAAACGCGCATTTGATTAAAAACCCAACCAAATCATCTCCGAATGACCTGAAATTTTGCGGGCAAGTCCAAAATCACCTAACAAAGCTAAAACAACTCTCGGAATCCCATTCCGACCCTCGGATAAAAATCTTTCCTATCAACCGGAATTCGCCAAAGTACTAACTTCGCCAATTCAAGCCTAATTCTACACCGGGCATCCTAAAAATATTCTGAACACACTCCTAAGTCCCAAATCACCTAACGAAGCTATCCGAACTATAAAATACGCATTCCGAGGTCGTTTACCAATAAGTCAACTCTTAGTTGACTTTTCCCATTTTAAGGCTGTTCTTAAGGACTAAGTGACTAAATTCTCATTTAACCATTTCGATTTCAAGCCTATCNATTACAAATGCAGGTTTCACGTAACGACATACCGGGTCGTTACAAAAAAATACATTTTTAATACAGGTTATCAATGTAGATGTAACAAAAGGACTGTTTTAACATAAAGTAACACACTATACAATATAACTACAATTCATCTACAATGTTTGAAAAACGCATATCACAAGGAAAAGATTGTTTATAATAATCTTTTCACCATTCAGATCTTCATACCTTCTGTGGCTAGATCTTTTAACCCTGAATTGAAACTTGTGCATGACAGAATAATGCTTCATTGCAGTTGCAATTGTTTGTTTGTCTTGATACACTTGTCCTTCTTCAATAACACTTTGTGTACCTTCAGTTATTATTTCACTTTGATATTCCTCTATAACGGAAGAGGCTGGCATATCAAGTAACTTTAGTGTCCCAGACGAACCTGCATGAAAATAAAGATAAACAGTGCCATTACAATTTTGTAGAATCTTTGTAGATAATTTGTAGATGAAGAGAAAATTTTGTAGTCAACATTTGTTTCCACATAGATTGTAGTTTAATTGTAGTATAAATGTAATAATTTTTTAGATACCCTTAAAATAATACTGCTATATACATACTTAAACTGATATGTAGTTTATTTGTAGATAAATGTAGGTATTTTGTAGATATTCACATAAAATCAGAATTTCAAAGAATTTGAAACATAACAAACCTGCACTTGTGTTCTCATTGGTGATACTCAATTCCATATTGAACTCTCGTACACTTATACATAACGGATATGATCCTAAGTTTTTATTCTCCTTTTTTTTTGTCTCCATATATACACGAACACCCATATCGTTCCTAATCTCCATTGGATGACAATTCTCGTTCACAATGTATTTGATTTCTACAATTATTTCCGAAGTATCAATCATTAATTGCTCTACAATTGTAGAAATCAACATGCTGTAACGGGCATCCTCATCGATCACAATGCCATCTACCTGAAAATCTCTAAATCTGCCATAGCTATCTCAATTTCCATTCAATTGTAGCATAATTGGGATTTTGGACATGATTGCATTTTTTTGAAGAAAAATTGTTGAATATTTGTCGCTTTTTTGATTTGTGGATTGAGGAAAAAAGTTGAAAAACAGAGTATTGGCAGAACAGAGTAGCTACAATTTGATTTGAATTTGTTGAATATTCTGTCATTTTTCGTGTTTGTTGATTATGAAAAAATATCGACGAACAGAGTTTTTGCAGAATTATTTGATTTGAAATTGAAGATAACGTCTAATTCGTGATTTCCGTTTCAAATTAGATATTAACGTCGCTAGAATCAATTAGAATATTTATTCCCGGATTTGTAGGCGCCTAATTTGGAAGGAATCCGCGCGTAATACTAGGTATTTAATGAATGGTATAAATTTTGTAATAAAACTGTAGCCATGGCGGGTAATTATGAAATTATGCATATTTTTTGTAATAAGATTTCATATATGGTATAAGAAGGAAAAAATATCTTTCACAAAACATCATGTACTTACGGGGTCACGTCGAATTACTTTACAAATTGATAATTCTAGTGTAGAAAGTCTCTGTCTCATCAGCACCGTCAAATGATTCATTGATTATTTATTTGGATCAAATTTAATTATAGTAAATATTAACAGAAATGTTATTAAATATTTATTTTTTAACGAAAATTAATATTAAATTCAATGAAATATTAATCATTATCAGTTATCCGTTTTCCGTTTTCCGTTTTTGTAACGGAAAAGTTAAGGTTCCTCTTCAATTCCTAGTTTATTGTTGCGTAAATAGTCATTTATGTTATGACATTTATGTTATGACCATTTTACATAAACAACAATTCTGAAGAGTTGCACCTCTTCAGTGTGAGCTCAACATTGGCTATAAATACCAGTCCATTCTCTCATATTTTCCATACGAAATTCCGAGTTCTCCTCCTTTCTTCAGCATTGTTTTAACTACAAAGAAAGCAGCAATAAGTGTGATTTGCTATCGAACTCTGTGTTCGCCAAAACACTGAGGTTTGAAGTACCGCTACACCAGTGTGTAATTCGTTCTATCTTGGAGTAAATAATCCACAACCTTGGGTACTAGGAGGCGATTAAATTCCTTAAGGAAACACTGTGAATTTAGTGGACTCGGATTAAATTCTGTTTCGTTTACATTTCTGTTTATATGTTATTTTATCTTCTCAAGAATTATTTTACAAATACAGTTTAGATAACAAGCTTAAGGAATTTAATATTTGTTTTCTGTATTTGTATTATATTTACTGTTCTGGAAACTAAAACCTTTGTGGTTTTCCTACTCCCGTTTTGGAAATTAAAGCCTTCGTGGTGATTTTCTACTCTATTGGAGAATAACGGTAAATCTCGTCATATACGACGAAGACATAAAATTGTTAGGCAATTACTGTCTAGAAGAATTATCACGATTGACTATGTAAAGTCAAGCGATAATGTGTCGGATCCACTTACAAAAGGCCTAACTAGAGAGGTAGTTGAGAAATCACCGAGGGGAATGGGACTATGGACGGGAACAAGTTATTGTGGCGGTAACTCTACCTAGAAGACTGGAAATTCCAAGATCTAGGTTCAAGGAGATAAAATAAAGTCATTAATGACGGTTCAACATTTTCAACTAAAATTTTGGTCCATTCTCGTGATGAGACAATGTTCAATATCAAGGATAAATCATTAAGGCTTTTTAATGATTTCTAAATTTGATACGGGGTATATCAAATAGTGTATCAACGGGATGACACATTTAGGAATCACCTACTTCGTCTTACTTACTTGAGTTAAATGAATTATGACATATTCGTTTGGATCATGTAAATTATAAAATCTTGCGAAAAATGATTAATTTGGAAGTATTCCCTAAGTTTGAATGCGACAAATCAAAATATCAAATATGTGTGGAATCTAAGGACCCGTTTGGCCATGAGTTTTGCCAAAATAAATTTGGGATTTATTTGGCAAACTCATGTTTGGACATAAATTTTGCCCACATTTTGGCAAAATCCCAAATCCCAAACTTCAAATTCCAAAATCACCTCAATTGCTGATTTTGGTCCAAAATCCCTAAACTTGGGAATTTTATACATTTTTTTCCAAAATAAAGTTGGGAAATATGTATTGAAAACGTATGTCCAAACACATTTTCATCTTCAAACCAAACTTCACCCAAATCAGATTTTTCAAAACAAATTTGGGAATCTATGGCCAAACGCTAGCTAAGTATGTTAAACATCCTTATAAGCCAGTTGAAAGGAATTCAAATCCTTTAGTCTTAATTCACACATATATTTGCGACATGAAGTCAATACCATCTCGCGGTGGAAAGAAGTATTTTATAACTTTTATTGACGACGGTACTCGATATTGCTATGTTTACTTACTTAATAGTAAAGATGAAGCAATAAACGCATTCAAGCATAACAAAAATAAAGTTGAAACTCAACTTAACAAGAAAATAAAAATGATAAGAAGTGATAGGGGTGATGAATATTTATCTAATTTTGAAGAAACATATGTAGAATATGGAATTATTCATCAAACAACGGCCCCTTACACGCCCCAAACCAATGGGATTGCGGAAAGAAAGAACCGCTAATTAAAGGAGATGATGAACGTATTGTTGATAAGTTCTGGTTTTCCACGGAACTTGTGAGGGGAAGTCGTTCTTACGGCCAACCGGATACTAAATCGAGTACCCCATAGCAAAACACAATTCATTCCATATGAAAATGGAAATGAAGGAAGCCCAACTTGAATTATTTTAAAGTGTGGGGTGTTTGGAAAAAGTGCAAGTTCCTAAACCCAAAGGGGTAAGAATAGGACCGAAAACTGTTGATTGTGTTTTCATAGGATATGCAACCAATAGTAAAGCATATCGATTTCTGGTTCATAAATCAGAAAATCCCGACATTCATAATAATACTGTTATAGAATCAGATAATGTTGAGTTCTTTGAAAATATATATCCATATAAAAAGGAATGTGAGTCGATTGGTGAAAGATCTAAATGATCTAGGGAAGAAACAAAAGGAAGTATATTTAATCAGAAGGATCCAAGACGTAGTAAACGTCAAAGAACGTCTACTTCATTTGGACCAGATTTTGTGACTTTCTTATTGGAAAATGAGCCTCGAACATTTAAAGAAGCTACGTCGTCTTCGGAATCATTGCTTTGGAAAAAGGCAGCCAATAGTGAAATATAATCCATATTGAACAACCATACATGAGAATTGATTGATCTTCCTCCTGGAAATAAATCGTTGGGTTCTAAATGGATATTTAAGAGGAAAATGAAAGATGATGGAACTATTGATAAATATAAGGCAATACTTGTGGTCAAAAGGTATAGACAACGAGAAGGTCTTGACTATTTTGATACATGCTTTCCAGTTACAAGAGTGACGTCGATACGAACGTTAGTAGCGTTAGCTGCAGTTTATGGTCTTGAAATTCATCAAATGGATGTTAAGACGACCTTCTTAAATGGAGATTTGGAGGAAGAAATCTACATGGAACAACCTGAAGGGTTTGTGGTTACAGGTAAAGACAAGAAGGTATGTAGACTTGTTAAGTCCCTTTACGGACTAAAACAAGCACCCACACAATGGCATGCGAAATTGACTAAACAATGTTGTCAAATGGTTTTAAGATAAATGAATGTGATAAATGTGTGTACATTAAAAATGTTCCAAATCGCATAGTCATGTTTGCTTATATGAGGATGATATGCTGATAATGAGTAATGACATTACCAACATAAATGCGACTAAGTGTATGCTAACTGGCAAGTTTGATTTGAAGGACTTGGGAGTTGCTGATTTAATTTTGGGGATTAAGATCCATAAGACTCCTCAAGGTCTGGCATTGTCACAATCTCATTATATTAAGACAATACTTGAAAAATTCAAGCACTTAGAGTTTAAAGTTTCAAAGACTCCAATTGACGTGAATCTTGCATTAGCAAAAAATAAAGGCCAAAGCATATCACAATTGGATTATGCTCGTGTGTTGGAATGCTTAATGTATATCATGAATTGTACATGATCAAATATAGCTTGTGCTATAAGTAAATTGATTCGATACACGAGCAATTCAGGTCAATCTCATTGGATGGCAATGAAACGAGTTTTGGGATATATAGAACATACCCAGGACTTTTCTTTGCACTACAGTAAATATTCTGCGGTGATTGAGGGATACTGTGATGCAAATTGGATCACCGGTTCAACTGATTCTAAGTCCACAAGTGGATATGTATTCACTATAGGTGGAGGAGAGACATCTTGGAAGTCGTCCAAACAAACTTGTATTGCCCGCTCTACAATGGAGGCTGAATTCATAGCCTTAGATAAAGTCGGTGAAGAAGCTGAATGGCTCTAGAATTTCTTGGAAGATATTCCATTTTGGCCCAAATCGTTGGCACCACTATGCATACATTGCGATAGTCAAGCAGCAATTGGAAGGGCTGGGAGCGTTATGTATAACGGTAAATCTCGTCATATACGACGAAGACATAAAATCGTTAAGCAATTACTCTCTAGAGGAATTATCACGATTGACTATGTAAAGTCAAGCGATAATATGTCAGATCCACTTACAAAAGGCCTAACTAGAGAGGTAGTTGAGAAATCATCGAGGGGAATGAGACTATGGCCGAGAACAAGTCATTGTGACGGTAAATCTACCTAGAATACTGGAGATCCCAGGATCTAGGTTCAAGGAGATCAAACAAAGTCATTAATGACGGTTCAACATTGTCAACTAAATTATTGGTCCATTTTAGTGATGAGACAATGTTCAGCATCAAAGATAAAACATTAAGGTTTTTTAATGATTTCTAAATTTGATACAGGGCATATCAAATAGTGTATCTACGGGATGACACGTTTAGGCATCACCTATATAAGTGTAAAGTGTTAGCCGCTTCAAGGAGAATTTTGTAAGGCTAGTTCTCTACGCACTTATGAAACGAGGCGGTGTTCATGGCTGAAACGAACACAATAATGAGAACCAAAGACGGTTAAAGGTTGGTTGTGTGACTTATGGTTGTCTAGGTATACACCAAAGTTCGACGGTTCAAAGATATCAAATCTACCGATTGACCGAGTATATCCGACATAAGTTCACTACGGAAAGTTCAAAGGAAAATCTACTTATCCAGATGCAATTAATCCTTGCTTGAGAATCACACATTTTTTCATGCATATTTCCGTGATATAGCCATTCCCCATTCATGCTGGGGATTGTTGGGGTTTTAAGCTTTAATGTAGCTTAAAAGAGGGTGAATGAGAAATGGAAGGAAAATAAAATATTTGAGTTTCCCTCCTTGACAAAGGAACATTATCCCATATTGAAAGAGGAAAAGGTTTTTTATGGGTATATATACAATTTCTCTTCTTCTAGCTCTTAAAGAGTTAAGAAGAAGGCAAGCCTCGTGCCGTCATTGTTGTCGCTCGCTCGGCTCAGCTTCGGCTTCAGATTTGGTCAAATGATTGATTGATTAATTTTTTGGACCAAATTTGTTTGTTAATAGTAAATATTAACAGCAATGTTATTAAATATCCGAGTTTTTATTAACGGAAAATTAATATTAAATCCAACGGAATATTAATCGTTATCCGTTTTTCGTTTTTGTAACAGAAAAGTTAAGGGTCCTCTTCAATTCTCGGTTTATTGTTGCTTAAATAGTCATTTATGTTATGACCGTTTTACATAAACAACCATTCTGAAGAGTTGCACCCCTTCAGTGTGAGCTCCACATTGGCTATAAATACCAGTCCATTCTCTCAGATTTTCTATACAAATTTATGTGTTCTCCTCCTTTCTTCTGCATTGTTTTAACTACAAAGAAAGCAACAGTAAGTGTGATTTGCTACCGAACTTTGTGTTCGCTGAAACACTGGGGTTTGAAGTACCGCTACACCAGTGTGTAATTCATTCTATCTTGGGAGAAAATAATCCACAACCTTGGGTATTAGGAGAGGATTAAATTTCTTAAGGAAACACTGTGAATTCAGTGGGCTCGAATTAAATTCAGTTTCGTTTACATTTCTGTTTATATATTATTTTATCTTCTCAAGAATTATTTTACAAATACAATTTAGATAAGTCATAAGATATACTCACTCCTGTCCAAAATAAGTGTTTTTTGGATATTTTCACACAGATTAAGAAATCCACCTTTTAGCATTAATTAGCAATGAAATTGACCATATTAACCTTTACTATCTCACATAAATACTCTTTAACACATATTCCAACACTATTTACTCCAAAGGCAATGTAGGAAAAAAATAATTAATTTATTTTCGAAATTTAAAAAAAATACTTATTTTGGACCATAAAAAAATGTAAAAAAGTCACTTATTTTGGACTGGAGGGAGTATATGGTATATTTCAAACAAGTTGTAAAAGAATTATGAAGAGCGTGGAGCCATTTGGTTCCTTTTCTTTCGCACGAAGTGAGCAACAACCAATAAAAACATATGGTGCTAACGAAGCATATTCTTTGACCATTGACTGACATAGCTCACAAAGTCAACGTGGTCTGCATTTTGACGCGGAAGGAATGCAGGAAGTTGGTACATAATCCAAAATGGAGAGATAGATCGACAGATCAGTGATCACGATACATTCACTATGTACAAATTCTGCAGTTTACTTTGACAAGTTCAAAGTCTTTAATCCTTTTTATATCATCTGGCATATTAGTTGGCTTCCTAAATTAGCTCCTTACTGAACTCAAAGTCAACGTAGTAAAATTAAGTCAATGCAAACTCATTGGTTTAAAATAGACATTAATCCATCACTCGCTAACCTTTATTTGCAGTATTTGCAGTAATTAATTATGCATTCAGAAATCATAATCGGATTTTTTTCTTGGTTTTAGTCGGATTATCGAGTTGGTGCGGTTTGTCGGTTTTATTTGTACACCCCAACTATTAAGTGAGCAAAACATAAGTGATTATTTAGCTACCACGACTAATAACTATATCAGGTTCATTATATCAAGGTCGACCGTTGAATACTGCTCACCGTGTTGTATTTCTGTTCTCTTTTCGGGTCTAAATATTTTAGTCAACTACTCATTATTTAGGTTTATTTGATCAATTTAAAAGAAAATTTAGATAATTAGATACACATAAAATATTACAAAGTTGCGCTAATTTGTATCATTTCAACCATGCATGTCACAGGAATAATACTATAGTCATATATATATATATATATCTTAAATTTCTTAGAAGCAAAACTAGATTAAAACGCGGGGCGAAATAAGGAATAAAATTCCTATTACTTTGTTGATATGCATGAATAAATATTCTATTATTTCAATTGAAAAAATTACTCCATGAATAGCTAATAAATTAGTGAAAAGGGGGGAATATACACCAAACACAAGGTCAAATTTTGCAATTTCATTGGTTTAAAATAGACATTAATCCATCACTATCTAACAATTAATTATATACTAACAAATTGTCCATATATATACAATGCAGCCCCAATATTCATTATCTATCATTCTCTACTTCAGCATGGCTAGCAGCCATTTTCTCATACTTGTTTTAGTTCTCTGTGTTTTCTCTGCAATTTCTGCTGATGGTAAGCTTATAACTTAATTAATTATATACCTTCCGAAAACCATATTCTACTACATATTATCTTGCTAATTAATGTCTTTTTTTTTTTTTTTTTCCTTCCTTTATTTGCAGTATTTGTGAGTTTAGATTGTGGATCATCAGAAACATACACAGACGAAAATTCAATAGTTTGGTTAGGAGATGAAGATTATATAAGCAATGGAAAATCCTACGTTGTACAATCCAGCAACTCATTATCCCATGTAATGGACACTCTTAGAGTATTCACTAGCAGAAACAAGAATTGTTACCTCATTAAAGTCGAAAAAGGCGTTCGAGTTTTAATTCGAGCGAGCTTTAACTATGGAAATTACGATGGAAAATCTTCACCTCCATCATTTTCACTTCAATTTGATGGGAATATTTGGGCCAATGTTAAAACTAGTGATGAACTTGTTTACTATGAGACAATTTATGTTGTTAAAGGGGATTACCTTAGTGTCTGTCTTGCTCAGACTGTGGCTGATCAGTTTCCTTTTATCTCAGCACTTGAAGTTCATAGTTTGGATTCTGATATGTATAGTCATGTTGATTCCAATTATGCTTTGTTCTTGAATAGAAGAGTTGCTTATGGTTCAAATCAAACTATCAGGTATAAAAGACTCTACCTCAATGTTATCTTGCTAATTCTATCTTTGTGTTAGACTTTGATTCAGTGTTAATTAGTGGTGAAGTCAAAGACGGATTTAGGATTTAAGTTTTATGAGCTCAACAAAAGTTTATGTTCCACGGCAAAAATACTGGGTCCAGTTGAACCCGATGCATGATGACTAAATTTTTTAAGCTATACCTAATGTTTTTTTTGTCCGTTAACACGTTTCTAAAAGGGCAGCCCGGTGCACTAATCTCCGGCCATGTGCGGGGTTCGGGGAAGAGTCAGACCATAAGGGTCTATTGTACGTGCATATTTACTGTTTCATTAACTGGTTTCTATTTTAACAAAATGAACAGGTACGTAGATGATCTCTATGACAGAATATGGGTGCCTGGAATTCCTGGAAATGGATTAATATCAGTCCCAAACGAGGCCATACTAATTGATACAACTCAAGTAGATCATCATCATCCTCCACAACAAGTGCTACAAAATGCTATTTCTACTGCCAATGCATCCGATTTGATAACTTTAAACTTGAGATTTCTTCCCTTTGAAGTTCCAATTTACATGAACATGTATTTTTCTGAAGTGACTCAACTTGACTCAAACCAAACAAGATCTTTCAGAATTTTGAAAGATATTGAGCCTTTTTCAGACCCCATTTTACCACCTTATGGAAATTTTACTCAATTGTTTGTTAGTAATCTTACTGTTTCTCCAAACACTACTTTTTCTCTTGTCCCTACCTCTGATTCAACACTTCCTCCTCTCATCAATGCCTTGGAATTATTCATCATTAGCGATGCGTTGACTGATGGAACAAACAGTCAAGATGGTACGTACTACCCTACTATTTCTTTAGAGTTTAAGTCATGCACACTGACACGGTAAAAAAACTTAGTACATCATTAGTGGAGTTTAACCGATGACACTAGAGGCAGGATTTCTCTTAAGGGGTTCAAATTAAGAAAAGAAAGAAGCTAGAAAATTAGTGAAAATTGAACTAGTGACCTCACAAATGCTTTGAACCATCTTGACCACCAGACTGTGCTTTTGGGGTAAGAGAATTCAAAATATAATATATAGAGATATAAAGATTAGACTAATTAGTATAAATTTTTTACCTGTTGTTGTAGGTCAACTGAACCTGATAATGTAAAGGTTGTTTACATTGTTAGCGCACTGGACATAAGCTCATTCATGTATGAGTTTAAATTCGTGTATTGACAGCATATAATATATTTTTGTACCATTTTAAGTTGATTACCTACAACAAAAAATAATCTTTTCGTAGCAGCAGCAATCATGATATGATAACTTGTTGAAAAAAATGAGTAATAATTTATTTGTAATAAAAGGTGAAATTGCACGATAATGTAAATTAAATTTTTTATGCTATCAATGTATATAACTTGGATGGTTTATCTATTGATAGTTGTTCTTCAATTATAATGGAATATAATACTTAATTAAGTATATGATATTTTTATATAGTGGAGAGTTTGGTATCACTGCAAGACGAATTTGAAGTATTACAAGAATGGAATGGTGATCCTTGTCTTCCAACATCCTTTACTTGGGATTGGGTTAATTGTAGCAGTGATGATCCACCTCGCATAACAGAACTGTAAGCACCATCTTAATTAATATAATTAATAAAATAATACATGCTTTTATTTTAATTCTAAAGTATTGTGGAAATAATTATTTTACAGGTACTTAAGTGGCTTCAATCTTTCAGGATCACTTCCAGATCTTAGTTCCATGGATGCTCTTCAGACAATGTATTTCATTTTTTTTTTCTTTATTTGATTTAAATACAAAAATTCCTCGCAAAAACGGTGTTTTAATTTCTTACTCTTTTGTTCTTGTTTTGCAGCGATTTGAGTGACAATAATTTGGACGGACCTATTCCTGATTTCCTTGGCACCTTACCTAATCTTAAAGAACTGTCAGTATAAAAATAACATGATATGTGATCTCATTATGTAGATATTTTAATATTATCCGTGCGTAAAACTTAAACTTTATTGTTATGATAAATATATATACTAAAGTTTTCCATCTTAATATGACAATTGATTTTGTTTTGTTCCAGGAATTTGTCAAATAACCAGTTCAGTGGATCAATACCTGCCTCATTGTCAAACAAAAATGGCCTAAACATAGAGTAAGAAAAGCAACTAGTAAAATTCTTTCCTGTTCTATTTCTTGGACTTGTAAACTTATATATATTTTATTTCAACTTTTCATATATATATATATATATATATTTAGGGGCAGAGTTAGTCTACTCGGTCACTTGTGTTTAGACATTGTATTAAAATTTATTAAATATGTATAAATATTTAATTGCGAACTCAGTAACAAAGACGAGCTATGTGTTCCAAGAGAAAATCAAAACCCATAAACTTCAAAGTTTGACTCCGCCTCGGTATATATTTCAGTATTTCAGGCAATTCAGACTTGTGCAATACATCTGATGAGTCTTGCCAGAATAATAATGGTTCATCATCAGGAGAAAATCAGCCAACAACTCGATCCGCTAAATCGCCAAAGAAGAAGAAGAAGAAGAAAACCAATCTGCCTGTAATTCTAGGCACTACAATTCCAGCCTTCTTCCTCATTTGGGCTATTGTGGGTGTTTTTGCTATTTTACACTACAACAGTAAAAGGGCTACTGCGTCTACAGCTATTACCCCAGGTGAGTTTTTAGGGCGCCATAATAAAAAGCATAATTAAGTAAGATTTACTGGCTTATACAATCAAACTTCTTAATAATAACCCCGTTTGTTCCGATATTTTTTGCATGCTACAGTGAATTGATGTTATAGAAAGCATATATTATACTAACGTAATATAAAATTAAGTGTCAAGAAAAATATGACTTTTATAGTAAATAACTGTTATATAGGGATGTTATTAAAGAAAGGTTTGACTGTATGTACTGTTTGTGGAAAGAGCTTTTACACTACAGTCAAACATCCGATATATTTTCATGTATGCTAATTTCACTTACAATTTAAATTCTCTATACTGATGTTTTAAGTAATATTTATACCATTAGGTCACATATAAAGTAATTACAAGTAAAAAAATGAGCATTAATTGTTAACTTCATAAATTGGTACTAAGTTGTTATCACATATTAAAATTCATTGATAATGGAAAAGAATCTTTATATTGTCGGTATATACATAACTTAAATTATTTCATTTTTTGCGGGATGTAATTATCTTTTGGGTAACATAATAATATAAAAATTCTTTTACACTACCGAGGTATAGAAGTTCAACTTAATTAAATATGTATAATTATTTGTAATACTAACAAAGTTGCAATTTGCAGGCCAAACTAGTGGAGGCAACAGCCCTTATGGAGAAGCACAAGGAAATACTTTGGATAATGTTCAAATGGCTGGCAAGTTTGATAAGGATCCGGAGTTTGCTGGCGGCCATGTCGAGAACTCAACAAATGTGTAGCTTTACTTGTGTCTTTAATTTACAAAGAGAAAAAATGAAAAGGAATCAATTATGTTAGAAGTATTAAATTTATTGCGTTGGTAATTGTAAGAAAATTATGCATGTAAAATTAGAGTTTAATTCGTTGTAAGGTTCTTCACATGATCCAACACTAGTGTATTTTCAAGTAAATTTATTTAAATCTTTAATTTTCTAATTCTCACAAATCTTCAATGACTTTCATTAAACTATATTGTCCAAAAAAAAAAAAAAAAAAAAAAAAT
>ML253988.1:13738-46240 GCA_005239495.1 Nicotiana undulata
AAAAAAAAAAAAAAAAAAAAAAACATTAAAGAAGAATAAGAAGAAAAAGAAAACGATAACCACATTACAATGGAACCTCCAGATATTCTCGTAATTGGATCACTTCTTTGCACAACTGGCCCATAATATATTATGTGTTTGCTGCCCCACATAGGACCAATTATTGTCCAGAAGTGTAAGCCCACGGATTAACCCGATTTCGGGATCTTTACATAAATAGCCGGTTATACACTTATAATACATAAATTAGGCTTGTATTATACTTCCACCGACTATTTTTACTTTAAGTGACTGGGTGAGCGACTATTTGGGTTAATTCTTCTAATGGATAGAACCCACGATCATGACCGATTGGACCTAAATTGAGTAGGAACCGTACTTGGAAGTAAATGGGCCGTTGTTGAATCTGTATGAAATCGGGATTGTTACACAAATAGCCGGTCATATATATATATTGTTTACTTTTTAAATTGGTATACATTGATTATACATAGTAAAAATAGCACGGGCTAGCCAGTTATCGGACTGGTCATTCAAAAATAGTTAGCGTTTGCCAAATCATTGAAACATTGCCACTATTTTGCTGCAACAAAGACCGGTCCAGCATAATATACTGGAGTTCGATGCACCTGTGTATGAACTTCCAGCATATTATGCTGGAACTCCAACACGCGAAAAATTCCAGCATAATATACTGGAGATTCGAGCACTTGTGTATAAACTTCCAGCATATTATGCTGACCTGGTGTACTTTGCTGGAACTCCAATATAACATACTGGAGTTCCAATATACTTTGCTTGAACTCCAGTATACTTATGTTGGAACTACAATATATTATACTGGAGGTCAAGTATACGTATACTGCAATTCCAATATATAATGCTAGAGTATTTTCCGTACTTTGAACAGTATTTTTGTTCAGATTTATCTTTACATAAAAAGTGGTAATTTTTGATTACTTTTGAAACTGTGGCTATTTTTGAATGACCACTTATAAATCTGACTATTTTTGAATTTCTCCCTTATACATATATTATATATGAGTTATAGATGTATACTGCATCCGCCATCTATTCTTTTACTTTAAGAGATTAGGTGGGGGGCTATTTGGTTAGTTCACATGGATCTAGAAACCCGACTTCAAAGGATCCTGAAGCACACTTCACAACACAAGAATACCAGTTTCAGTTAATTAGTAAAAGTACGAAACACATTTCAATATTTTTAGTCACTAGTCAGTATATAATTCTTATAGTCTGTTTGGCCAAGTTTTTTTTGGGGCCAAAAGTGCTTTTTTTGGCCAAAAGCACTTTCGACCAAAAATTGAGGTGTTTGGCCAAGCTTTTGGAGGAAAAAAAGTGCTTTTGAGGAGTAGCAGAAGCAGTTTTAGAGAATCAGAAAAAAGTAGCTTCTCTCCAAAAGTACTTTTCTAAGAAGCACTTTTGAGAAAAATACACTTAGAAGCAGTTTTCAAAAGCTTGGCCAAACACTAATTATTGCTTAAAAGTATTTTTCAAATTAATTAGGCAAACACAAACTACTTCTCACCAAAAGCACTTTTTAAAAAAGTACTTTTGAAAAAATCACTTCTCAAAATAAGTTGACTTTAGAAGCTTGGCCAAACGGGCTATTAGTATCAATCTTTAGCAAGTGTTTATCGAGTCCTAAAGTACTGACCAAATGCACATTTAACGTTGATAAAGCAACTTTAAAAGAACAATAATTCAAACAATTTAAGTTTTGGGATTTTTACACCAATAGTCATTCATATTTATTGTTTTTTTTTAGTCATATTCATAGTTTATACATTGATTATACACAATTATACACATATAATACACAAATTATGCATCCACCGGCTATTTTTAGTTTAAGCACTTGGATGGACGGCTATTTCAGTTAATTCTTCTTAAGTTTTTGGAAATAACCTCCTATAGCAAAGGTATATACCCTATTTATTATAAATCAAAATCATTTTAAAATATTATTTTCTATAGCTACCTTTTATATTTTATAGCAAAATAAGTATTTATGGTATATACTATCATTGAAGCATGAAATACGCTATTTATGTTTTTCCCCTCTCTTAGACAGCTGGACAAACCTATTTTTAAGGTGATTGCCGTTACTGTATTCATGAACACATGACGCGAATACATCTGAATACATGCGAATACAGCTGGACTACCCTACTTTTAGGCTTTTTTTACTGTTGTATTCATGAATACAACAGCGCGAATACATCTGAATACATGCGAATACAGCTGGACTACCCTACTTTTAGGCTTTTTTTACTGTTGTATTCATGAATACAACAGCGCGAATACATCTGAATACATGCGAATACAGCTGGACTACCCTACTTTTAGGCTTTTTTTACTGTTGTATTCATGAATACAACAACGCGAATACATGTGAATACATGCGCGTACAGCTGGACTGACTTGATTTTAGGCGCTTTTTGATGTTGTATTCATGAATACATGTCGTGAATACATGCGCGTACAGCTGGACTGACTTGATTTTAGGCGTTTTTTCCTGTTGTATTCATGAATACAACAGCGGGAATACATGTGAATACATGCACGTACAGTTGGACTGCCCTTTTTTTAGGCGTTTTTTGCTGTTATATTCATGAATACATGTGAATACAGCGCGTACATCTGGACTACCCTGATTTTAGGCACTTTTTGCAGAACCGTAACAATTGAATGGTAGATATATGAAGTAATTATATATATGGTAGCTATAGAAAGCAATTATGTGTATGGTAGCTATATGAAGTTAATAGCCACTAAACAATAGTGGTTTCTAAAAATTCGTGTAAGTTTTTTCTCTAATTATTTTCTAGATCTTAAAAAGCCCAAATACATAAGCAACCACCTACTAGACACTCCAAATATGTGTGTTTTCAAACATGTTTGAATAAAATGGTTATTTGTCTAAGTTAATTATGAAATATGCTGAATTCTTTAAAGTTGATTATAGACTTGGCTGTCACCCTTTTCCATTTTTTCTACAAATGGGAAATGGAAATGCATCAACAAATTTTATAATGTAGTACTAATTAGTTATTTTTTGCGGCTGGAATAGCTGACTTTTTATTTCTTTTATAGCTAAGAGCCAGCAATTTGGACCCATTATTTTTCCAGCTGGAGATACTCGTACAGTTGTCCCTAAAAAATAAACGAGCACCTTCCTTTTGATATTGATTGTTTTGTATTCTTTCTTTATGTCCATTTCTATCGCAAATTCTTTCAATTATGTGTGACCATTTGTCCTATATTTCTTTTTCATATGATTGTTCTTACTTATTTTAGTCGTACTTTGATATAGTCATTAGTCCATTTCTTTTGAAACGCGCACAATAAAGTATAACTCCGCGCACAGACACGTACATACACAAAAGAGGCGAGGGAGGAAAAATTCTATTCCCTCAATTTTAATTTATATGACGTTATTTGCTAGAAAAGAATATAAGAAAAAAAGATCATTTTAAGTTGTTGCCTTAAATGTAAAATAGAAAACTTAAGTCAAATTATTTTTAAATATAATAGATTACAGTGATAGACCAATATGTCTGTTAACGTGCATGTAAGGAAAAGATTGAATTTTTTTATTTATTTGTTAAAACGGAAATGTTTATTAAAGCTAAGGAAAAGATTGATGGACCAATTTACCTACCACTACTTAGTTGTAAGTGGCTACCATGACCTACACAACTTTTATTCGATGCTTATTTCCTTTTGTTGTTTATTTTATTTAAGATTTCCTTTTCTTTTCCGTCTTTGGTGGTGAGGACTGAGGCTTAAGGTAAACGTAATTTATTCGAAATTCGGAATCAACTCTAACACGTTGAAGACACAAGATACGAGTGTCACTTAACGGTAAATATTTATATGTATTGAGTGTTTATATTAAATCATATATATTCATCATGATTAATTAATATATTTTCATTCTCTGTTAAATTATTTAATATGATAAGTTATACTATAATTTTAATGTAAACATCTCAAGCGAGCAAGTTTTTGGCGGCACTTATTATTTACCCATAAAATGGCACAGTTGAATTTATACGTGGTTTATAGACAAATGAATCAATTTGATCCAAAATCAATAGAAGAATTAGATAAAAATGTAAGACTTAGCCTTGAAATTGAAATGAAACAACAGATATCTTAATCCCGAGCGCAGAGCTACCGGAAGCAGTAAGAACAATATAAATAAGCAAGAAAGTAGAAACGTTATTGAGGTTTTGATAAAGTATAGTACATGCTTGTCAGAAAATTCGTCTCTTTACAAGGATGAAAGAGCTCACTATTTATAATTTTACCTAGGGAACAAGGTCCTAGGATCAAGTTCCTGTTTAACGACAATAACAAAGGTCATTGAAGAATGTGTAACGATGGGCAGTGAATGTCATATTTTCTGTAACAGATCATGCACTTAATGCTGTAGAATATTCTTCATTAAATATTACCGGATGACGGCATTTATTTTGTCTTTATGAGTATCATTCTCTCCGATGATAAGCGAGATCATTGCCTACGGGGTTGACTATCTTCTGTCTTTGGCTCCACGTGTCGCTTTCTCATGCGATCATTAAATATGAACATATTTTACCCTGTACACTTACCAGTTATCTCTTGCCTTGATTATACTCTGAAGTTGTTTTATTTCTTTTCTTTTTCTTCCTTTCCTATCTATCTTTTCTTCGGGAAGAGGTGAAATGTAGTATATATGCGAAATCTACTTAAGTTTCATACAGGGGCGCGTAGCTAGAGTGCGAGAACGGGTTCGGCTGAACCTAATAGCATTGATTTGAACCCTGTATTTGTCTTAGAAACCCCATCGAATTTGTATGAATTATTAATTTAGAACCCAGTAACATAAAACGATTAGGATATCGAACCCATAAACTTGAAATCTTGGCTCCGCCTCTGATTTCATTGGACGCTAAAATATTGGACAAAGTAAAAGAAAGTGATGTACAGTTTTCTCAAATAGGAAATTAAATGAGCTATGAATACAATTCATAAAATCAAGTTTTTTCCATGACCTGTGTGTTAATATTAGAGCTTGATTGTAATTATTTAACTAAGAGCCACATCGCTAGGATTGGCTATGGCTACTTCTGTAATTAGTTAGTAAGGTTGTTAGTGCTAGAATTGAAAATGGGCTTTTTATGCAAGTAGTTAGTTACATTGTTAGTTAGTGTCAGTAAGTGAAAATTCACAGCTGTAGGAGTTTGTATATATAGGTGCACTATCATTTCCTTTTCTAATTCAATGAGAATGTTTTCTCTCATTCTAGAATTCTCGAAGCTTCTTCTTCTCTTCTCCCTCTGAACTTCATGGCATGCAGCCATGGCGGTTGAGGTCTAGCTCAAATATTCCCTCAATAATGTTCAATTTTGTCATGGTATCAGAACAAGGCTTTATCTACTGAGGTAATCTGTAATCTCTTGCCTCGTCTTCTCTTCAATTCACAATCGAAGTTTTAGGTCTTCGTTGAAATCGTTAATCAACTTTTTCCTTTTGCGAAATTATGCTCAAAATTGCTTTTTCGATGTGATCTCGTCTAATTGTAACAAATTATAGTAGCCTTGAGCGGTTTTAGAAGTGTAGTTTCATTCATATCTGCGAATTTCCACTTCCTGATCTCGATTCACGGTATGATCAATTGAAGTCTGTAGTTTGAACAATGGTTGAAGGTACTGTAAACAAAGACACTTTAGATACTTCAAGTCCCCTTTACATGCATCCGTCGGAGAGTGCAAGTTCTATGTTAATACCTGTAGCTTTTGATGGTACATGATATAGATCCTGGAGGAGAGGCATACTTAGATCCCTCTCAATGAAGAATAAGGTTGGCTTCATAACAGGAAAGTGTCATAAACCAGTAATTGGACATGCAACTTTCGATCAGTGGGAACAATGTGATGATATGGTTACTTTGTGAATTCTGAATTTCATTTCAAAAGACCTAGCGGACAATATACAGTGATACAAAGGAATTATGGTAGGAATTAGAAGATAGGTATGATCAAACTAATGGTGCAAAACTTTATCAACTCCAGAAAGAAATCAATGATTTAAGTTTGGGAACTCTGGATATAACAAGCTATTACACTAAGATGAAGAAATTGTGGGAAGAGTTAAACACATTGAATGCACATGCACAGTGCAACTGCCAATGCATTTGTAGTGCTAAGGCTAATATGCACAAAGTTGAGCAAGACAGAAGATTGATACAGTTTTTGATGGGGCTAAATGAGGTGTATATTGTCGTAAGAGGGAGTATACTGATGATGAACCCTCTTCCAAGCATTGCACGTGCCTTTTCTATTCTCATACAAGAAGAGAAGCAAAGAGAAGTTATACCACACAATCAATAGTTGGTAATTGAGTCTGCATCACTGAATGTCACTGGCCCAGGAAATAACAGTTTTAAAACTAACTATAATCAACACATGAGCACTTCTTCTGGGAACAACAGCTATGGAAGAGGTTATATGGGAAATAGACCTAGGTCATTCTGTGATTTCTGCAAAAGACCAGGGCACACCAAGGACACTACAAAATTCATGCTTATCCACAAAACATGAAGTACATCAGTGGTAATAGGGGAAGAAAAATGGCAGCAAATGTGTTTGACACAACTGGAAATGGAACAACTATGACAGATGAAGGGAGAAATCCTCAGGAGCAAGGTAGAACCATGCAGCAACTAACCAAGGAACAATATGGGCAACTGCTGGGCATATTGGAAAGCTTCAAGAATGGAAATAATGGAGACAACTCAGGAAACATCAACATGACTGGTGTTGCTGTTAACTTTGTAGGTATGACTGCTTGTAGCACTTCTGTTGAACCCAATAAACAGTCTTATGAAAGCTTTAAAGAAAATGTTGATTTCTGGATCCTTGACTCAAGATCCACTAACCATATGACTTATAACAAAGCCTCTTTGAGTAACATCAAAACTATTTTTTACCCTTTCTTAGTCTTTTTGCCAAATGGATATAAAGTAAAAGTGATAATAGTTGGAGATGTCATTCTCAGTCCTAAATTTACCCTAAAAAGAGTCTTATAAGTTTCTAGTTCCAAGTTCAATCTGATCTCTGTACACTCATTGACAGTTCAACTTGATTGCATCATCATATGCACTAAAGTTTCGTGTATCCTTCTACATGGCCTTTCACCGAGGAGGCCTCTGGAGATTGGTAAAGCCAAAGACAACCTCTACCTTCACTATTCAAATTCAGGAAAGAACAGTTCTTCTATCACACCACTCACACACAGATCTGCACCTAGTGCATCCTTCTCAGGTAGTCACAGTATCAATAATGTACACTGTCAAGACCATCCTTATGATTCTGCACCTAGTACATCCATTCCTTCTCATGTTTGTGACAATAAAAGTGTACATGTTCCTTTGAATTCCAATAATTGTTCTTCTAACAAGATACATTCAATGTGCAATACATATCGATCTGGTGATAGCCATGTGGATCTCTTGTGGCATAATAGGCTGGGCCATGTACCTTTTATCAAGATAAAAGGGTATCAATTCCATACCTATAACTTTTGCAAGCAAACAACCTTTTTTGTGCTCTATCTGTCCTATGGCCAGACATGATAGATCTCCATTCCCAGAAAGAACCACTTCCACCACCAAAGTATTTGAACTCCTCCATGTAGATATGTGGGGTCCTTATCATGCACCAACACATGACAATCATATATATTTCATCACCCTAGTTGATGATTATAGCAGATGCACTTGGACACATCTCTTGACTAGTAAAAGCAATGCCCTACATATCATAAAAGTCTTCTTTGCGATGGTCCAAAACCATTTCAATACCTCAATAAAGACCCTCATAACTGATAATGGTCTGGAGTTTGTGAACACTGAAACAACCATGTTTTTCCAAGCCAAGGGGATCATACACCAGAAAACTTGTCCTTACAGCCCTCAACAGAATGATATAGTCGAAAGAAAACATAAGTATCTCCTTGAAACTGCAAAAACAATATTGTACCAGTCCAAACTGCCTATAAGATACTGGGGAGAGTGCATCCTAACTTCTACCTATTTGATTAACAGATTGCCATCCTCATCCCTCAAAAGGAAATGTCCTTTTGAGATTCCATATAAGAAGAAACCAAATTATTCACACCTTAAGAGTTTTGGATGCTTATGCTTTCCTACAAACCTAAAACCTCACAAAGATAAATTTGAACCAAGATCAACTCCACATGTCCTTATGGGATACCCTTTTGGATCAAAGGGATACAAGGTTCTCAGCCTAGCCACAAAGAAGGTTCATGTCTCTAGAGATGTGACTTTTCATGAAACAGTCTTCCCATTTGCATTGCTTGGAAGGCACACTGATTTAACATCTAAATATGGACATTTATCTTTTCCTTCTCCTTACATAGGACCTAATATGAGTCATTTTGATACTATTATTAGTCCTACTGTCAGTAGTAACAGCGAGAATCCACATCAACATTTAATGTCACCAGAACTTTCATTTGGCAATGACACCAATGCTATCACTCATGAATCTGGTTCACCAGAATACCAAAGTTCTTCCACTCCAAATGAAACCTCCAACACATCATCTGAACCTAGTTTTCACCCATAGGATCAACAACAATACCTTTCAGATGATTCACCAAACCCAATACATTGTGAACAGACTACAATCCTAACTCACAATAGACCTCAAAGAACACTGAAACCTCCAAGTTATTTGAAAGATTACATTTGCAATATGCCCACTCTCAATACCAGTGATGGGGAACATATTACAGAGACTGATCATAGCTCACCCTCACAATCCTTTTCTTTTCATACACATATACCCTATTTGCAACATATAACCTTAAATGCTCTAAGTAGCAGGAGTCAACATTTGATTGAAAAGCTTTTTATTGACTGTGAAGCTGAGTCATATGAAGAAGCAACAACTATACCTGCTTGGCAACATGCCATGAACTAGGAATTTGATGCTCTCTACTCTAATCATACCTGGGATCTTGTCCCACTACCTGCAGAAAAGAAAGAAATATGTTGCAAATGGGTATATAAAATCAAACATAACGCATATGAAAGTGCTGAAAAATTTAAAGCTAGACTAGTTGTCAAGGGTTACACTCAACAAGCAGGAATTGATTATACTGAGACCTTCTCACCAGTAGTGAAGATGACTATTGTGAGAGCATTAGTCAGTATTGCAGTAAAGAAAAATTGGGAAATTTTTCAACTTGATGCGAACAATGCTTTTCTACATAGGGATCTAAATGAAGAAGTGTACATGAAATACCAACATGACTATTGGTAGAAAAACAGAACTTGGTGTGTAAGCTAAACAAATCTTTGTCTGGATTGAAGCAAGCAAGTAGGTAGTGGTATGCTAAGTTGACAGAGGCCGTATGCTCTAAAGGATATGTGCATTCTATGCTAGATTATTCTCTCTTCTACAAGAAAGAAGGAAAGTCAATTATTTTTATAGCAGTATATGTGGATGAGTCCTCTTGACAGGAACAAATTTGGAATAAATCAAGGCATTAAATTCTTTCCTACATGAGACTTTCAAAATAAAGGATCTGGAAAAATTACACTATTTCATAGGATTGGAGATACTATACAAGCATGATGGAGAAATAATCACACAAAGAAAGTTCACAACTGATCTAATAAAGGAGTTTGAGTGCTCACACTACACTCCTATGGCTTCTCCACTTGATCCTTCAACAAAGTTAAAAGCCACTGAAGGTAACTACTCGCAGATCCCACTCAATATAGAAAGCTAGTGGGAAAACTGAACTTCCTCGCCAACACACGACTTGATATTGCCTATAGTGTTCAACATCCCAGCCAGTACATGCAAAGTACTTGAGATTCTCATCTCAAATCTTCCATGCATGTACTTAGATATTTGAAAGGTGATCCTGGTATGGGGATTTTCCTGTCGAACAGTGAAGATTACAAACTAAGAGCTTTTTTGTGACTCAGATTGGGCAGCTTGCCCCGAGACTAGAAAATCAATTAGTGGTTATATTGTATTACTTGGAGACAGTCCAATTAGTTGGAAATCAAAGAAACAGTCCACTGTGTCACTAAGTTCTGGAGAGGCAGAGTACAAGTCTGCAAGAAAAGTAGTTGCAGAATTTTTTTGGTTATCTAAACTTTTGGAGGAGCTAACTATACCCTTAACTCTTCCCATTCCAGTATACTATGATAATCAAGCAGCTCTGCGCATCGCCAAAAATCCAGTGTTTCATGAACGGACTAAGCACATAAAAGTCGATTTCCATTTTGTGAGGGACATGGTCATTGAAGGATTAATCTCTCTACACTATGTCCATACAGACAACTAGCTAGCAGATATACTCACCAAATCCCTGATAGGCATCAAACATTTGTCATTGCTTCACAAGTTGGAAATGAGTACCTCCCATCTAACTTGGGGGATGGGGTGGTGGGGGGTGGTAGTGTTAAGATTAGAGCTTGAATGTAATTATTTAATTAAGAGCCACATTGCTAGGATTGGCTATGGCTACTTCTATAATTTGTTAGTAAAGCTGTTAGTGCTAGAATTAAAAATGGGCTATTTCTGCAAGTAGTTCGTTACATTGTTAGTTAGTGTCAGTGAGTGGAAATTCACAGTTGTAGGAGTTTGTATATATAGGTGCACTATCATTTCCTTTTCTAATTCAATAAGAATGTTTTCTCTCATTCCAGAATTCTCGAAGCTTCTTCTTCTCTTCTCCCTCTGAACTTCATGGCATGCAGCCATGGCGGTTGAGCTCTAGCTCAAATATTTTCCTCAATAATGTTTAATTTTGTCACTGTGGATAACAATTTCTTTTTTCATGTTTGACCTAGCTGAATTTTGTTTTGTTTGTTTTCAACATGGTCTAACTGAATTTTGTAAATACACAGTTGGCGATTAATAAAATTTTAATTACAAAAATAAAAAACAAACAATATTTATCTGTAACCAGATTTGTAATTTCGAAGTAGTTAAAAGATGACTCGAAACGAGCACCAAAAATCAATAGAAATGACACCAGATAGCTACTTTAAAGATTTGTTATTGAGAAACTAGCCAATGCATCCTGAATTTTAGTTTTTCATTTTTAGGATAAAAGTATCCTGAAATTAAAATTTTTAGTTTAAAATTTTATGACAAAATAAATACCATCCAATTTCTAAATAGCATACATGAGAATGACTATCAGTGCGCCTGCCCAAAATCCTGAGGTACACGTGAAAGTGGAATGAAATCTAGAGAAAGTGGAGTTGGAGTCAGCTTCCTTTGATGTTAATTAATATATTAATTAAGCAATCAATTATAGGTGGAAATTATTGAGTTGATGTGAACAAACCACCAAATGTCATCTTGGTGTTACAAATTAATTAAAGAATAACTTGTCCTAGTTTAGCTAAGTGAAGTGGTTGGTCCAACTTTACTGTCAAATTGCTTTCTATAGTGACTAGTAATTTGATTTAGTCAACCAAATGACAATTTTACAGGATTGTAAATGAAAAGACTTGGCCAACTTGTTAGCACAAATTCAGCAAAAATTAGTCCGTCAAAATTAAGTATTGTCTCATCAAACTCGTTCAATAAAATTGGAAGGAACAAAAAATATTTCGCTAGTATTATTTTAACCAAATCATCGATCAAACTTA
The DNA here is from genome assembly GCA_005239495.1 of Nicotiana undulata. Lineage (NCBI taxonomy): Eukaryota > Viridiplantae > Streptophyta > Magnoliopsida > Solanales > Solanaceae > Nicotiana > Nicotiana undulata. The sequence goes on from ML253988.1 coordinate 25,455, forward strand.
AAAGAAACAAAGTGTGTATTTAGTATGAACAAAAATATTTTTCACGAAAATTACTTTCATACAAAATAAATAGTTTTCTCACCAATTTACTAATATTTCGCAAATAAGCAAAACGTACAGTCTCAAGAGTATTTATATCTAATCTAAGTAGACGCTATGAGGACATGACCAAGTTAAAAAGTTGAGGTAGTTGAAGAGGGCGGGGTGGGGATGCTAGGGGTGCCGGGGGATTTAGGGGTGTGGGGTGGGGTGTGGGGTGACAGGGGCGAGGCCAGGGGATTGAGGACATGGGCCGGGGTGCATTGTTTAGGGCGAGGAAGAGACAATCAACTCGAAATGTTATTTCTGGAACTTATTTTTCCTACTTCCATAGCGAAGTCGACCAACCACCGGAAAAAAATAAAAAATATTTTCTGAAACCCTTACCAAATGCACCATAAAGAATGATGTTTGTAACAAATTGTTTGTGATACAAAAATAAATATATATGAAGAAATATAATTTTATTAATAAATAATGCGGGTATAAATCTATTGATCCCTTTATTCTTCCCTGATTTATTATCCGTAATTCAAGGGCCTTAGCGCCGTATTTCTCAAATGTATAATGACATAAACTTCCTTAATTGGGATGTATTTGATCCCCCTGAAAAGGAAGACTCATTGAGAAAGTTATTTGATGTCTTTGTTCTCTTTATGAATATTTCATGAATTTTTATGGAATTCGAGATCGTATATTTGATATCTTTGTGCATATTCCAAAAATTTATGGAATTGTTGAGATGATCTCAATTTTGGAGATATCCCCTTTTAAGGGGATATATAATCATTTTTACAAGAGTGACACAACGTTAGGATATAGTAGCCTCCAAGATAGGTTTTGGTGGAGTAGCCTTCAAGCAACCCTACTAGACTAGGATTTAGCCCAAATTTCATATGAGCTTGACCCGCTAAAATTTTGATATCTACAAATGATTTTAGTTTTTAATTTTAAAAAATACAACGGGTGAATCGCTCCACAAATTGAGCTATCTGCTTTCTTTATTTGTACTAGGGTATGTGTCTGCGCTTCGCGCGGTCATTAAAAGAAATATAGATATACATAATTTAATTGTAAAAATTGAATAAAATCATAAATATTAAGCATTTTCAATGACACTATGGTTGCAATTTTCATACCTAACACTATACATATTACAAGTTTGCCATGGAAGGATATAATTGTCCCCACATCTATAAAGGGATTAATACGTATATGTAAAGTTGATGTGTATTTTTTAATTATCTCTTTGATTTTTCTAAGAAATATGTGATTTCAATAGAATATAAATGTCTTTATTTAATATACACATATCTAACTTTATTTTTTTTAAAATCTTAATCGGATGTTTCTCCTTACATAAAAAAGAATATAAAATCATAGTACATATAAAAATAAATTAAAATACAAACAATAAATTTGCACAGGATGAAACTATAATTTATTTTTTAAAAAGGAAAAAAAAAGTTGCACCCACTTGGACCATTAGGCGTTTCTATCTTGAAAAACACAACAATTTCATAGACGAAAAGATGATTTTCTAGATGTGATCATCTCTTTTAAGAGACTTGTAAACTCAATTCTTATCCTTCATAGCCGCTTGAAGATGGTTTTGCTTAATATTGTTAAAGAGAAAATAGAAAAACAAATGATCCCATCTTAAGTATTGCCATGAAATCCTGCATGATTTCTTTTTTTACGGTTCTTGCTTTTATCACTTCCTTTAGTGGAAATCAACTACCAAATTTTCTTTTTATCAATGTTAATTAACTGTTCCAAGTTGATATATTCCTTAAAACTGTTTTAGAACTATTCAACGATATATAAAAATGAGAAAAAAGATAAATAGGATTCCTACACTATGAGATATGCCACATCATCTTTTCAATTATATATACCTTCTCCTTTACAACATCATAATAAAGTTAAAGTGCATTCATCATAACATATAGATGATAGATATATAAATTTTCCTCCATAAATAACTTTTCATATGAATAAAAAAAATTAATTTTCAATACTTTCATGATGAAAATGAGGGACCAGTTAAGAAATGAAGAAGCTTTTACAAGATGTAAATAGATTTTGGAGTAGTCCTCCTTCCGAGATACTAAGACGAAATTTGTTTTGAAGGANGTATATTGCAATAAGTTCTTACAACCGTTAAAAAATTTCATTACCGTTCTCTGTTATAACAATATAATAAAGTTAAAGTGCATTCATCATAACATATAGATGATAGATATATAGATTTTTCTCAATAAATAACTTTTCATAGACGTTCTCTGTTACAACAACATAATAACGTTAAAGTGCATTCATCATAATATATAGATGATAGATATATAGATTTTCCTCAACAAATAACTTTTCATAGGAATAAAAAAATTGACTTTCAATGCTTTCATGATGAAAATGAGGGGCTGGTTAAGAAATGAAGAAACTTTTACAAGATTTAAATAGATTTTGGAGTAGTCCTCCTTCCGAGATACTAAGACGAAGTTTGTTTTGAAGGAAGAAATTTGATGATATCTAGCAATTGTAAACTTGATAAGTATAACGACCCGGCCGGTCGTTCCGTAGAATTTGTATTATAAATATTGTTATTGATGTGTTAGAGTTGGTAGGCTTGAAATCGGAATGGTTATAATGAGATATTAGTCACTTAGTCTTTAAAAATAGCCTTAAAGTTGGAAAAGTCAACTGAGAGTTGACTTATTGGTAAACGACCTCGGGATGCGAATTTTATGGCTCGGATAACTTTGTTAGGTGATTTGGGACTTAGGAGTGTTCCGAATAATTTTGTGATGTCCGGTGTAGAATTAGGCTTGAATTGACGAAAGTTAATTTTTGGTGATTTCCGGTCGGTAGTGGAAAATAGGCTATCGGGGTTGAAATGAAATTCCGACAGTTGGAGCAGGTTCATAATGTCATTTTGGACTTGTCTGCAAAATTTCAGGTCAACCGGAGTTGATTTGGATAGTTTCGGCATCGTTGGTGAATTTTAGAAATATCAAAGTTCTTAGGCTTGAATCCGATGTAAATTTGGTGTTTTGATGTTAGTTTTGGTGTTTTGAGAGTGCAACTAAGTTTGAATGATGTTATGGGATATGTTGGTAAGTTTGGTTGGGGTCCCGAGGGCCTCGGGATTGATTTCGGGTGGTTAACGGGCACTTTTGGACTTAGGAAAAATGCTGGTTTTCTGGTGTCAGTGCAGCACAAAATTGTTCATCGTGATCGCAAGGATAGGGCTGCGATCGCGTAGAGTAAGGTTCGAGGCAGGTCAGTTTGGTCTATGCGATCGCCTAAAGAGGTCCGCGATCGCAGAGTGCGGGCAGGCCGAGCTGTGCGGTCGCGTGAAGCATGTCTGCGATCGCGTTCGTTAAGGAACAGAAGCTCTGCGATCGCGTGGCTATGTTTGCGATCGCAGAGAGTGTTTTGGGGTAGATGGAAATTTGTTCTTCGCGATCGCGACCTTGTTTCCGTGATCGCAGTGCATTAGTAACTGGGCAATATTTAATTAAACCCTCCGCGACTTAAACCTTATTTTTCACCATTGTTATACGGAAAAGAGCTCTTTGGGCGATTTTGAAGAGGAAAATCCTTGTTCTTCATATAGGTAAGTGTTTTGATCATTAAAACTCGATTATGGGTGATTATAGAACATAAAATCAGTGTAAATTCATGGAAAATCAATAGAAAAATTGGATTTTAGGGCTTGAGATTATGAGACCTTTAGGGGTCGATTTGAGGGGTCAAACGAACTCCGATTTTGGTGTTCTTTATATGTACGGACTCGTGAGAGAACAAAGAACACTTTTGCATAAAAATTTCTGAGTTTAGGGATGCGGGCCCGGGGGTCGGATTTTGACCGATTTTGGATTTTTGAGCTAAATTTGATATCTTTCAATCGGAATTCGTTCCTTAAACACATATTGATGATAAAAATCTGAACTTGGTAGATTTGGAGCCTTCAGAGGTTGATTCGCGAGGCAAGCGTGTCGTGGAATAGTTCCGAGGTAGTTTTGAGGTAAGTAATGTCTTTAAATCCTGTCCCGAGGGTATGAAACCCCGGACTATGCACCCTTTCACGGGTTTTGAAATGTAAAGATGGAAACTTTGGAGATATATTCCTTGCTTAGGCGACTATTGAGTTGCGAAACCGCTTTCAAAGCTTATTTCTAATAGTACTATATATACTTGATATGATTTGGGTTGTAAGCCATGTTTGGGGCCTAGTGCCAGTTTGTTTACCCCTTGGGGGATGTTTTACTATTATCCTCACTGATATGTTATGATTTTCACCTCAGTCTTTTCTGTGAAACTGTTTTGACACTCAGAGTATTTTGATACTACTTCTTGAAAATGAAACACTGTTTTTGGGTCGAGAACCCGAGATATTATGGCTTGAAGGGCAAATTGAGAGTGTCTAACTGAGTAAGGCTGCTGGCCTATATTGTGAGGATGTTATGATATGAGTGAGGTTGTTGGCCTATATTTGTGAGGATGATATGATATGAGTGAGGCTGCGGGCCTATATTGTGTGTGATTTATGCCATGNGATATTGTGATGAGAAATGATTATGGCCCGAGGGGCAGTTTTATGAAGATTTTTACTGAGTTTTCAAACTATATTTACTTTGTTTTCAAACTGGTTTTACTGAGAATTTTATGGAGATATATTGATATTGCACTTGTTTTCAAAGGTTTTCTGGAAACTAATTTCGAACTTATTATTTGATGAATACTACATGGTGACTTGGTGTTTTACTGGTTTGTGGAATTGTGTATCTGTTCTGTGTGTTTATATTACTCAGATTGTGATTTATTTTCATTACTACTAAGTTGGCGTACTCATAAAGACTCTCTGTGCCTCTGTGCACATATCCAGGTACTAGCTCGCAGCAGTAGCTGACGCAGGTTCGATAACAACATTTCACGGGATTTCGAGGTAGCTGTCCAGCGTCCACAACTTCTCCATTTTACTTCCTTATTTAGTTTTAGCATTTGATTCAGAGACATATATTATAGTTTTAGCAGAGTTTAAATTTATTTATTCTTAGATGCTCATGACTATTGACTCCAGTTCTTGGGAGGTTGTGTAGGCTAATATGGGAACGCTAAGACATTAATTTCATTATTTATGCTATGGTTGCATGCTTATTGTTAAATTGTGAACTGTTATAATTGAACAAAAGCGTAGTAATGTGATGGTTGGCTAGCCTAGTTCCACGTTAGGCGCCATCACGGCCTGTTAGGATTTGGGGTCGTGACAATAAGGAACCAAACTGTGGGGTATGTGTTTTGTTGATACTACTGCTAGAATTAGATCTAACTAATTAAATAAGACAAAACTGAGAGAGGTAAGTCATGAAACCTCATAAGGTTGGAAGATGCAATACAATGACTAAAAAAAGAATGGAAGATATAATTTATAACACTAATAAATGGGGGTTATGGATATAAAAAGTCACAATCTTAGAAGTAATTTATAAAATTAAACAATTTGGGGTTATGGACTTGAAAAGTCACAACCTTCAATAATGATAAATGGTTGTAAATGTAGACTTTTAAAATAAGAAAAATGATTTGAAAAGGGAAAAAAATTAAAAAAAATGAGAAAAAAGATAAATAGGATTCCTACACTATGAGATATGCCACATCATATGCCACATCATCTTTTCAATTTATATATATATACCCTTTTAAATTGATAGATTGCAATAAGTTCTTACAACCGTTAAAAATTTTCGTTACCGTTCTCTGTTACAACAACATAATAAAGTTAAAGTGCATTCATCATAACATATAGATGATAGATATATAGATTTTCCTCAACAAATAACTTTTCATAGGCGTTCTCTGTTACAACAACATAATAAAGTTAAAGTGCATTCATCATAACATATAGATGATAGATATATAGATTTTCCTCAACAAATAACTTTTCATAGGCGTTCTCTGTTACAACAACATAATAAAGTTAAAGTGCATTAATTATAACATATATATGATAGATACATAAATTTTTCTCAACATAGCTTTCCATAGGAATAAAAAAATTGACTTTCAATACTTTCATGATGAAAATGAGGGACCGTTTAAGAAATGAAGAACCTTTTACAAAATGTAAATAGATTTTGGAGTAGTCCTCATTCCGAGATACTAAGACGAAGTTTGTTTTGAAGGAAGAAATTTGTTGATATCTAGCAATTGTAAACTTGATAAGGAACCAAAACTTGCCAAATTCAAAACCAAGATCCATGACTAAATCAACATGTGGGGTATTTTTTTGTTGATACTACTGCTAGAATTAGATCTAACTAATGAAATAGGACAAAACCGAGAGAAGTAAGTCATAAAACCTCATAAGGTTGAAAAGATGAAATACAATGACTTAAAAAATAATGGAAGAATATAATTTATAACACTAACAAATGGGGGTTACGGATATAAAAAGCCACAATCTAAGAAGTAATTTATAACACATTAAACAATTTGGGGTTATGGACTTGAAAAGTCACAACAATGTAGACTTTTAAAATAAGATTAATGATTTGAAAAGGGAAAAAAATCAAAAAAAATGAGAAAAAAATAAATAGGATTCCTACACTATAAAATATGCCACATCATCTTTTCAATTCCCTCTTGTATATACTAGCCTCTATGTACGTGCCTGGCACGTATAACCATAGGCGCGTCTAATAATTAATGTAAGATACGAGAATATACATTTTACCTTATATTTTAGTTTTCTACAAATATATTTTTAACCCCTAAGAAAACTAAAGGGTGAATCCGGCAAGCTATTTGTGTATAAATACCATTAAAATATGAATGTGAGTTTCAATAATCGCAAATTTGAACTTTTTATTAATACGATATGTATTCTCAAACATATGAATGTACAACCACATGATAAAAATATTAATATTATAACTCAAGAAAAAAAATCATATACTTTATTTCTTAATACAATCTATGAATATATCGGGCAAGGGAGTGTATTGTCAGTAATAGTAATAGAAATAGAGGAACCAAAGAAGAGAGTGGTTGCAGCTAACAATGACATCTTGCTTAAGACTTTTTTTTTCTTTTTAAGAGATTTTGGTAAGGATAAATACTAATTATGAGTATGATTTTCCATTTTGATTGAAACATTAGTACCCGTAAGAATTAATTTTTTTTGATTACATAAACATACGTTCAAACGTATATACAAATTTATTTTGTAGGAAATACGAGTAGATTACTGCACATTATTTGAAACAACTGAAAAAACCCGAGGAAGATTAGTTTGAGATAAAGAAAGTACTTGTCATGTCATGGAGAAGTCTAGCTTGTTGATAATTATAAAATTCAAGGAACTTGGATCTTCCATTTAACATATTAATAGCATTAACATTGAATTCCCTGGATAGTGCTTTGTAATAAAAAAAAATTGCCATCCAAAAGATTGTTTGCTTGCACTTTTGCATCTGTTTTCGCAGCACGAGACGAATTATTTAAAAGAGAGAAAAGCAGAAAAAATGCATACAGAAATCTACCACATGAATCAATATTATTCTCTGCATAATTAACGACAATAATAATTAAGCTACCGCCCTGTACACCTTATTAGCATCGCATGGATTGTGTCTTTTTTATGTTAAAAAATTATATTACGAACTTACAATTATTGATAATAAGGTAATAAATAACTATTTTCACATTATAAATTAGTATGCACAATGAACATATGTGTGTTAATACACGTACTTGATACTTCTAAAGAATACGAACACCAAAAAAGCTTTTAACCTTTCGCCGCCTATTAACTCTGTAATATAAAAATAATAAAAAAACAAAAAAAGCTCTGTAATATAGTAATAGCCCAAGATATGATGTAGCAAGGCAGAAGAAAATCAGCAGCAGAGTAAGAGAAATTGTGGCATAAATCAACCAAATCTCAAGGGGAGAAAATAATAACCATTCAGAGCATTAATCGCATATCTATTTACCAAACTATAACCTACGTAAATTATAAACGATTCTACAATTTAATAAGAAACAAAATCTCAAAGAGAAAATATTCGAGCATTGTTCTATCTGTATATACTATATGCTACCAAAAGCTAGAATTCTTGGCATCGAAGCCCATTCACGATGCCATGCAAACAGATTATCTCCAACATCGTTTTTTTCGAAGAAGCTATATATTGCTCAACTGAACACACACATATAAAGAGAAAAAACAAAAAAGAGTTAAAGTAAAATTTCATCAAATTAGTATCTTCATCTCCCAAGGCATCATTATTGGGAGAAATGTAAAGCAACAACAATTAGTATCTTCATCTCCCAAGCCATCACTTTAGGGAGAAATATAAAGCAACAAGAAAAGTGCAAAACTGATAACCATCTTTGTTTAGACATTAAAATTCAGACGCGGTATTCTGTCAGAAGTTTATTTTTATTTTTTTACTAATATATCCAATAATTTTATATTAATAGTAATGTACGTAAGGGCATAAAAGTCGACTAATATTTTGGGAATATTTTAATCATTTAACATTTAACATAAATTATTCGTGCTTTTATAATAGTATATAAGATATAGATATAGATAGATGATTTTGTTACGGTTAACCCAAATTTTATACGAGCATATGATTTTTGTTTTTTAATTTTAAAAGATAATGTATTAAAAGAAAGAGTGAAATGCTCCACTAATTGAGCTATCTTTTTTATTTGTATTTTATTACACTCCCCCATAACTCTTTACTCCTGTAAATAAATATCTTCTGTTACTGTTTCACACTTATGCACCTTATTTTCTCTCTCCTCTTCACTGTCCATGAAAGTGTTGCTCTTTACTCTTCAGAAGAGGTCAAACCACCCCCCCCCCCCCAAACCCCCCCCCAAAAAAAAAAAACCCCCAAAAAAAAAATTTAATTTTTTGAAAAAAAAAAAAAAAAAAAAACAGTGCATATAACATGGCCCTTTGACTCCATGAATTAGTAGTATTCACACTAGATAATTTGTATATTATTGAGCGAAAAAAAAAAGGTTTTATTTTCTTGATTTAAAATTTTATTATTTTGTTTGTACCTGGGGTAGTCTATTCAGCGAAAGCATCTAACCTGCCTGTTCTTAGCTAGATTTAAGCTGTTGATGTACCCAAAAAAAAAAAAAAATCATTTTCTTGTCTTCTTTGTATCTGAAAAAATATGTTCTTTGGTACCCCTCAAGAAAATTTCTGCTAATTTGATTTCTATTTGTTCATTACTGATCTGGGGTTCTCTTTTTTCTCAATCTTGGAGCTGTTTTGATTAAAAAAAGGTGACATCTTTACCCTTCTGTTGCTGTTTCTTTAGCTTATAGGGTGATATTTAGTTCTTTGTGTTACTGTTACTTTTCAAGAACTGTTGGTTTTAGATCAAAGTTTGTGTCTTTTTTTGGGATTTGAATGATGAAGGAAAGTTGGGATTTTGGATTGTTAGTGAAGAGTTTGTTTTTATTGGTGTTGGGAGTTTTGTGTGTTTCTGGTTTTGATCCTGCTGATAATTTCTTAATTGATTGTGGATCAAATAAGGATACTAATGTTGGTAATAGGGTTTTTATGGCTGATAAATCAGCTGCTAAGTTTCTTTCAACTTCACAAAATATATTGGCTGATACCCCTTCAAATTCTATTACAAATGCTCTTGATTCACCTCTTTATCAAACTGCTAGAATTTTCACTCAACAATCTAGCTATAAATTCCCAATCAGCCAAGTCGGGAGGCATTGGATCCGCCTTTATTTTTATCCGTTTGTTTACAAAGAATATGATATGAGCAAAGCAACTTTCTCTGTTTCCACTCAACAGAATGTTCTTCTTGGTAGTTTCACTCCCAAAAATGTAACTGTCAAAGAATTTTCTGTTAATGTGACCTCGAGGGACCTTGTGATCACGATCTCTCCTTTGAGTTATTCGTTTGCGTTTGTAAATGCTTTGGAAGTTGTCTCTGTACCTGATGTCCTTATTACTGATGATGCTTCCACCATTAGTCCAGCTGGGACATTTAGTGGTATGTATGCACAGGCTCTCGAAACAGTTGCAAGGGTAAACATGGGCGGATCGCTGGTGTCATTTGATAATGATACACTTTGGAGAACTTGGGTTACTGATCAAAGTTTCTTGACGCAGCCGAGTTCTGCTAAGTCGATAAGTAAGATTGCTTCTGTGAAATATCCACAGGATGGAGCAACACCAGATATTGCACCACAGACAGTTTATGGTACTTGTAGTAAGATGAATGTGGCTGATACTGGTAATGATCCGAATGCTAATTTTAATGTGACATGGACGTTCGATGTGGAAACTGGCTTCCAATATTTCATTCGATTACACTTCTGCGACATAGTAAGTACAGCTGCCAATCAGCTGCTATTTAACATTTATGTCAACTCCTGGAATGTGGCTAATGATTTTGATCCTGGTCAGAAAGTTCAGGGCTTTTTGGCCACAGCTTCTTACAACGATTATGTTACTCCACCCGCAAAAAGTAACAGGCTTAACATTAGTGTTGGCCCCTCCCCTAGGAGTGTTTCTCCTGATGCCTTTTTAAATGGACTGGAACTTCTGAAGTTGAATAATTCTCAGGGCAGCCTTAGTCAGGTAGGTTCTTTTCCTACTAACCCTAGTTCAAGGGCAAAAAAGAATGTCGGACTGATCGTGGGTGTGAGTGTAGGCATACCACTTATTTTGCTGATGGTTGGCATCTTATTTTGCATGCATAGAAGGAAAAAGCAGGAACAGCTTGCCCAGTCAAAAATATGGATTCCGTTATCTGTTAATGGTGGCAATTCACACACCATGGGAAGCAAGTATTCAAACGGAACAACCATAAGTGCTGCTTCAAACTTGAGTTATCGCGTTCCATTTCCAGCTTTGCTGGAAGCAACTAGCAACTTCGATGAGAGTTTGGTCATTGGAATAGGTGGCTTTGGAAAGGTATACAGGGGTGTTTTGTGTGACGGCACTAAGGTGGCCGTGAAAAGGGGTAATCCTAAGTCCCAACAAGGTCTTGCAGAGTTCCGAACAGAAATTGAGATGCTTTCTCAGTTCCGCCATCGGCATCTGGTTTCATTGATGGGATACTGTGATGAGAAAAATGAGATGATTCTAGTTTATGAGTACATGGAGAATGGGACCCTCAAGAGCCATTTGTATGGTTCAGATCTCCCGAGTATGAGCTGGAAGCAAAGGCTGGAGATATGCATCGGGTCAGCTAGAGGTCTACACTACCTTCATACTGGTTACGCTAAAGCTGTTATACATCGTGATGTCAAGTCTGCAAACATATTACTTGACGAGAGTTTTATGGCAAAAGTTGCTGATTTTGGCCTATCGAAGACAGGGCCTGAGCTTGATCAAACCCATGTTAGTACAGCCGTGAAAGGAAGCTTTGGCTACCTAGATCCTGAATATTTTAGAAGGCAACAGCTCACAGAAAAATCTGATGTTTATTCTTTTGGTGTTGTTTTATTCGAAGTTCTTTGTGCTAGGCCTGTCATAGATCCATCTCTTCCTAGGGAGATGGTCAACTTAGCTGAATGGGCAATGAAGTGGCAGAAGAAAGGACAATTGGAACAAATCATAGATCCCAATCTTAAAGGCAAAATAAGACCAGATTCCCTCAGGAAGTTTGGAGAAACGGCGGAGAAATGTTTAGCTGATTTTGGTGTTGACAGACCATCAATGGGTGACGTGCTTTGGAATCTGGAGTATGCACTTCAACTTCAAGAGGCTGTCATTCAAGATGATCCTGAAGAAAACAGTACCATCCTTATCGGCGAGCTCTCCCCGCAGGTCAATGATTTCAGTCATGTTGATGCCGGTGCTTCTGCTGCTCGAATCGAATCACCAAATTTGGATGATCTCTCTGGTGTTTCCATGAGTAGGGTTTTCTCGCAATTGGTCAAGTCCGAGGGTAGATAACTAAGTGAAAACGGTACATACCTTGCTTAGGTGTTTGTTAATTCCACTGCTGTTCATGGATCATATGAAGATTGATTTTGTTTTTGTAACAGTTTATTCTATGAATTTCTGAGTTTGTTATAGAAAGTTAAAACTTTGGAAGCATCATTGCTCTGCCTGTGTATCATCTTTTCTATTTCTTGGGCGTGTCCAGTTGTTTCGCATGTTTTGTATGGTTTCTATAGATTCTTCATACATAGAAAATCATTCCATTAATGTCATGTTTGTGAATAGGCTTAGAAAACATGGAACAATTTTGAGCCTTTGGTATGCACAGGAGAGCGATAAACCTGAGATTGGTCAGAGATCCCTGCAAGGATTAGGTTTGGCATTATGGTTGATTTATATTGGTACATCTCTTTCGATTACACGGTATTAAGATGTAAATACAGTGTCCCATTCTCATGAAAAGTTTCTAATAACAAGTGATAGGTTTGGGACTGCAAAGTTGCATCCTATTTGTCATTTGGTCACTCTCTTCAGGTAATCCAAATTCTTTACTCAGTTGTCATCCTTCTTTGAAGAATGAAGGTAGGGAGATATGTGAATTCATTGGCTGAAATCAGCTTTTGCACGATGGAGTTTTGTCAGTTTCCTATTGAATGCCTTTTAAACCCGTGAGGGCCTAGGTCCAGAGCGACAATATCACTAGCGGGATGGGCTGTTACAGATGGTATCAGAGCCACTCTTGTGTCAACCTTGCCGATGGTGGGTCAGGCGTTTAGGCGAATCCCATGCGGTGGGGCAAACCTCAGCGAGGACGACGCTGACCCACATCGGCAAAACACAAGAGGGATGCTGGGTATATAAGTTAACAAGCCTTATACCCTAGTGACACGTTTTATACCCGTGAGGGCCTAGGCCCAGAACGGACGATATCACTAGTGGATTGGGTTGTTACATCTCGACAGCTTCACTCGATATGTTATCAATCCTTGCGTTCTTTCTTTCCTCAGGCGATCCTACTCTTCTATTTCAGATCTCTGTTTTTCTCTCTACTTCATCACCCCCTCCCCCCAAAAGGCAAACATTTATCAGATATTTTTGAGGGGAAGGGGCAACCTATTATTTCATCTTCTAGTGTAGGTTTAGGTGGAAGTCAAAGTGTGGCATACATTTAGCATTGGAGGATTTTTTACCTTGTAAAAAAAGTCGGTTTGTGGTCCGGTCCTTCCCCGGACCCTGAGCATAGCGGGAGCTTAGTGCACCGGGCTGCCTTGTTGGTAAGAATGACTAGTACTATAATTCATGGTCATGCATTAGAAAAGCACTAAAACACTAGAGAGATTCTAGTTGAGGACAAAAACCGGCCGAAAGCTTGTGGCAGCTTGAACTTTTCAAGTAAGCTGCAAATGATTTGCCAGGTACCTTCAGTTTTTGGCTTATCTCCAACCCTTGTGGTTGGAGAAAAGGGGGTGGGAGGGTGCAGTGGGGATCAACTTGATTTACTTCTGCCGCGCTATTTTCAGAATATAGATGCTATTGTGTGAATCTATTTCATCTGCAGTTGAAGATACCAGTAGTTGTTTTCCTGAATAGTTGCAGAGCGTGATATAATAGTAAAACTAGGTTCTGGAGATGTGGTTAAGATGAAATGACTGAATATTTTGGCGACTTAAATCAGTAGATCGAGAACTGTGTAATGCAAGAGATATTTATCATCAGGTTTGCATTACCAGATTATGACAAATTAATTTACCTCTGTTTGACCTTGTTATTCCAGACAAACCTTCCTGACTTACTGTGAAAATGGCAAAATAAGTCAAGAATTAATTCCTCTTAGGTAGGGGTGTAAAATGGGGCAGGGCAGGTTAGGGCGGGGCGGGGCAAGCCTTGACATGCTAATATTTTGACCCGCCCTGCCCTATTTAGGGTTTTTTCCAAATTTTGCCCCGCTCCGCCCTGCTCTGCCCTGCCCCGTTTAGGCTCTCTTGTATTTTTTTTCTAATCTGTAATATTATGTTTACTTTTTTTTTTATATACTTTTTTTATTAGTTTAGTAATACAATGTGGCCTACTTGTAGCTGCAGCACTCACTTACGCCATAGTCTGGCGTTTTAAGTTGACACATATATAAGTGCAACAAACTTGTTTTTAATACGGATACTTGAATAAATACAGTGAAAGATGTAGTATGTCTACAGCGTGTGCGATATCACTTACTGCGTTCAGTCGCCTAAATTTGGACACACACATCTATATGCAGGTAGGAGCATTTGAATGTATATAAATTGTACATTTATTATTGGTTTACATAAATTTCCGTAAAATATTAGCAGGTCCAATAGTATTATGCATGCATTGATTTAAAATATTAAAAGCCCATTTAATGTCTCAAATACAAAACTTGTAAATACTGGTCACTATTTGTATACACAAAGAACAGAACTCTTGTATTTAGCATCTATTTGTGAATATGAAGGAAATGATAGAACATGTTATATATTAAAAGAAGAAAATCGAGAACTATTTCAAGCCTTGTTCTAATTACCTATGGATGTGCCCTGCCCTGTCCTATTAAATTTTTTGAAAAATAACACTTTGCCCTGCCCCGCCCTGCCCCATGAAAATCTTCCCCTGCCCTGCCCCATTTAAGATTATCCCTGCCCCGCCCTGCCTCAATTGCCATACCTACTCTTAGGTACAAAAACACAAGTGCCAGCTTTAATCAGATAGCAACCTCATCTATATCCTTCAGCTGCAATATCAAGTGTTGTTTTTCAGCTCCCTAACATGTATCCTCAACAGATATCCTATTCCTATGTGAGCTTAGTTCTTGTATCTCGGGTTCAACATATGGACAAGATATATGTCGTAGAAATGGGATGTTAAAGATGGATTTGCAGTCATCTAAATAAAGACAGATAAGAAATTGTTGCAATTACAGTCAAATCTCTCTATAACAATCTCTTTTGTTCCGATATTTTTTCTTTCTTGTTATAGTGAAGTGTTGTATAGAGGGCATATATTATTATATAATATAAAATCAGTTTCGGAAAATTTGGCATTTATAGTGAATGACTGTTATATAAGAATGTTGTAGAGAAGTCTGATTGTTCTCTTGTAGTTACTCTTCAAGCCACCCCAACTAAAAAGGGAAGCCCGGTGCACTAAGCTCCCCGCTATGGGTAGGGTCCGGGGAAGAGATGGACCACAAGGGTCTATTGTACGCAGCCTTACCCTGCATTTCTATAAGAGACTGTTTCCACGGTTCGAACCCGTGACCTCCTGGTCACATGACAACAACTTTACCGGTTACGCCAATGCTCCATTTCTCGCGCCACCCCAACGAAACAAAGAAAATGGAGCTACTTCCCTCTTTCCTTTCCTTTCTTTTCAATTCCTCAAGTGTCCACACTACTTGTGTCTATTACATTAACGAAAGAAATAGCATTTCCATTTTGATCACAATTTTTTTTAATGGTGAAATCTGTGGAATGCATCTGAAGCTGACTTCTTAATACAACTAGCATTGGTATTTTTCCTTAATCCCATGTGGAATTAACCTTTACATCAAGTCCTTATATCTTTAGAATGTTTTATTTTTCCTGTTTCATGCTAATCTATATTAAGTTATACCATTTCCATAGCAAAAAAAACAAATAGTACATTGATTCAAAATTTAAGCTTTACGGGTTGAAGTTATTGGTTAATGTATTATTTTATTTTTCACACAAACGCCACATACAAAAGGGAAATGAATTACAGAAAACAGTGATAAAATAAGGCGATAAAAAAAAGATTTAGGAATGAGCAAGGAGGATTGGTTTCCCTACCTTAAAATATCGAGCATTTAGGGGTCGTGCTCGGTGATTATAAAAAAACAAAAAATTCAATCCATAGCGTCTTTGGATTGAATCCTTAGTTAAAGAGAAAGGCTAAGCCTACGTAACGCTATGGGAACAACTTTTTTTATATGCTTTCAGCTATCCAAGCTTTAAAAAATAGAAGCTACAATTATTATATTATTGCAAAAGACTAGCCCTCCTAGACATTTGAATTATATGAATTTGTTTAGAGGTTAATTAAATGAACTATCAAATATTGAAATCGTAAACAATTTATTTTCCTACTCAAATTTCGAATTAGTCTTCCAACATTTTCCCCTAATTTAAAACTGATTAAATTTAACCTTTTTGTTGTGTGGGACCCTTTTTTTATTATAAAATAAAGGTATTACCCTAATAATTAGGTCTTGGCAAATTAAGGTTCCAGTTGATATTGACAGTAGGGCTGTTCATTTGGATCGGATATCCGAAATCCGAACCGATCCATTCACTTTCGGATTTCGGATTTCGGATTGGACCGGATTTCGGATTGTGTTTATAAAAATTTCGGATTTCGGATCGGATTCGGATTGGTATATTTTAATCCGATCCGATCCGAAATCCGAAATTATTAGGCAATGTATAAATACTATACTTTAATTTCGGATAGTCAGTACTTTCTTTACATCTTCCTCCAAGTTATTACCTTTACAATTGCTAGAGTTAGCTATATTGGCGCCATAGTACTCTCATAATTGTATAAACATGAATTTTTCTTAATGCATTGCCTCTTTTACAAAGAAAATATACATATTAGTTTGCAACATTGAGGCATTTACGATCCGAAATCCGATCCGATCCAAACTTTAAAATCCGAATCCGATCCGATATAATTCGGATCGGATTCGGATTGCATTTTCTAGAATCCGAAATCCGAAATCCGAATCCGAAATGTGCTAAATCCGATCCAATCCGATCCGTGCACAGCCCTAATTGACAGTATACAGGATAAGTAGATCATTTCTTATCAAAACAACGAAATTAGGACAACAATAATATCCCATACAGAAAATAGCTAGCGACAATTATATTTAATAATATAATAGTACTAAACCTTTCCACGCTTTTGCAAATCAAATATGGAGACGAATGAACTCTTAAATTTTCGCTTTCAACTCAGTGTTAGGAATTAACATGTCCGCAGATAAATGAGACCGGTTAAATCAAGGGCGGAGCTAGGCGAGCGGAAAGAGGTTCAGTCAAATCCTTTTTGCCAATAATTACACTATATATAAGCCTCTTTTTCCCCATGTATATATAAATTAAGTATTGAATCCTCTTAGTGATCCCCTTTGGTGAAATTTTTTGTTTGCGCTGCTAAATTAAACGTGTTTGTACTATCACTAAGAAGGTGCCTCTAAATAACTGGTCGATCCACTGTTGTTCTCACCGGATCGCAATCTGGCTTTGATACCATCTTGGACGATACAAATGTTACGACAATAACAACAAACCCAGTTTGATCCCAATATGTGGGGTCTGGGGAGGGTAGTCTGTACGCAAACCTTACCCCTACCTAATGCATGTAGAGAGGCTGTTACCAATAGACCCTCGGCGTAGGAAGGGCAAGAAGAAGAGAGGGAAGCAAGGAAAGAAGAAAGATGAAAGGAAAAAAAGGACAGATAAAGGATAAATAATATCCAATAATAGCAACAGGGAACACAATACCTGAGGTGAACAAAAGCACATACCGTAATAAAATCTAAGAATATGAAGGGAAATGCATGCTAATAAACCTATCGGTGAACACTATAAACTACCTACTAACCTTCTACCTTAAAACCTAAGGCTTGCCTAGGCGTACCAAAACTGCTCCAGTTATGCTGTTTTAGTTCCCAGTTTGGACATATAGTTGTTAAGCAGGGTGAGTCTGTTTTAATCTTTAACCGGGCTAAGGAGGGGGGTGAGTGTTAAGCGAATATGAATGCAATCCTAAAAGACATGGTATCTAAATGGAAACAAGGGGGCAGAATGGTGCAAGACCTATACATGATGATCCAAATGCAGATGCAGTTTCATCGTCATAACCTATCTTAGAGAGATCCATTTATTAACACATTTTGACTTAAACAGAAAGCAGGAATTTCACAGGAAATCTGATTCTTTATTAGTTTGCTGAATCTAATACATGATTTTCTAGGTGTTCATGCAAAGTACGTTTTCAATCACAGGATTTTGGCATAAATAACATGCTGAAAAATGATATCTTAAGGGACATGATCTCTAATGCAAGATTTGGATAGTTGTTAATGTTATTACTTATCCTAGAAAAGCAGGATTTCTAGGTGATGCAGTTATGAGAATGCTGAAGCAGCAATATTGTAACAACCAATTTTGTTGTTATTTATCCTGTGGACATAATCTCTAAGTGAATACAATTGTAATGAGATGCTGAAAGAAATACACCTAATTATCATGGTGTCTAATGCATGAGTGACATATTATCCTAAGCATGGGGACTACTGCGCATATAGGAAAAGTAAACCTACAGGCATGGTTTCTACCCATACTTACACTATAGCATGCATATTCCCCATCCATTTCACTATCCATCCCCAGGATCGTTTTTACAATTAGTTATACAGACTAGTATTGCACGAATTACATATGTAAATAAGAAAATTAAGAAGTTACACTATAGGGAGCCTACCAATAGGCCCAAGTCTCCAAGTCCTTAATGCCATATGCCATAACCTTTCATAACCCGGGTGCGTCAGAGTTCCTAAGGACCTCAGGGGATCCCAGGCAGTGCTCACACCCAGGTACCCTAGCCAGGAATGAGTAAGTGCAGTGTAGGAATGCCAACCTTGTGTGTCAGAGTTCAGTGGGTACTCAAATGGTCCCCAAAGCAGTGCTCACACGAAGGGGGCTGAACTTAAGAGACTAAGAGTAGTGAGATGTGCTCGTGATTCAGGGAGTTTAAGTAAAACATAGTTAAAAAAAATAGTTTGAAAAGAAGAGGGACTTTTAATAAAAATCAGCTTTTTAGAATAAGAGATTCAGTTGTTGAAAAACAGTTTATGATTCAAACAGACAAAGCCAACATCACCTAGAGGACCCAAGGTGGTCCAGCAAACACAAACAAGGGTGAGGGGTTTGAGGGACAAGTACATAGCCTGTGAGGCAGGCAGCTTTGCACATAAACGCATAATCAAAGGGGATATATAAGGATTTAAGGATATGACTAAGTATTCAATTAACATGTTAGTCATAGGCATGGAGATACATATAAATAACATATATTGAGAGTAGAGAAGCACATTGAGCATGCAAGGTAAAGTGACAGTAGACATGCGAAGAGATTCAGAATTCTAATTGCATGTCGCACAATAGGAACACAAGTAGAAACATATTAGAAATATCAAAACTGAACTATGAATAGAAACACATTGGTTTGGATGGCTGGAGATTAAATCAAGACATACCAGTATGATGAAGAAAGCAGTAATGCAAGCAAGGACAAGAGATGCACAAAAATCAGTTTTGTGTGTCTATGTCTGTGTGTGTAAGAGAGTATAGAACAGTCTATTTGTTCGTGTCTGTGTTATTCAAAGACTAGAGGTATTTATAGTCTAAAACCAGTAGAAGAATAAGGTAAGAAGTACCAATTTAATACAGTTATGAAAAAATTGTCAATCATAATTAGTCAATGCCCGGACTCCCTTTAATTAGGGAATCAGGGTTCAAACGGATACAAGTTGTAATAAATAAGGAAAAGGATCAATTCAAGACTGACTTTATCATATTAAAGCATGTGGCATGTAATAAGGCTGAATACAGAATACTCCAAATAAGGAAAGTATATGTCAAATATTTGAAAGCATATTTAGGCACATAAATATGGTAGAATGCAATTTTAGTTCTGAAAATCAGTCAAAAAATCACGGATGAGACTGAAAATCACAGGGGATCAGTGCTAACTAAGGAAAACATCCCACATGTAAGGAAGTAATCCAAAATCAGTAAAAGTTCTAAGGAAAACACACACGAGTTACATCTTTGAGAAAAGATATCACAGCTCTGAGGAAAATCAATAGAATCAATAGAGAATACTATGTAAGGGTCGATACAACAAGCAATCAAGTCCATTAAACAATGAATAGCACAAAATCAGAGAAACCCTAGGCGCGTAGTAAAGAACAGTAGAAGATTGAAAACCCTAGGTAAAGTAAGAATCACACATGTTCAGAGACAAAGTAATAGCATTGAACATGATAAAAACACAAAGAACATAATCATAATCCTTAACAGCAACAACAAGATAAAAATCGCAGAGAAGCTTAACATCTATGAGAGATAAGGGTTCGTGCATTTAAACAAACATATCAATCACAAAGGGACTCAGAATTTGGGGAAAGACTAGGGTTTTCAGTAAAGTAAGTTAAAACGAAAGAAAACTTTAAATAAACCATTGAATAATAAAAAGAATCATAGAATGACATTTAAACAGAAGCCCTAGTTTTGAAGTGAAAGCTCGTTCAAAGTAGAAGAGTTTTTGTTCAAAGAAAACATGTAAAAGCTTCATAATATACATAGATCTAAGGCAGATCTAGAAGAAATCGAATAGATATAGGAGTTAGGGTTTCGTGGAACCCAGAGAAGTAAGAAAAACCTAAGAGATGTCGCTGACCTTAGCCGGAAAGGTCGTAAATCTTACTCAGACGGCCGGGGATGGCCGGAAAGTGGCATGAGGGACCATAAGAGGTGAGTGAACCGCTCCAGGTTCGCCTGAGGGCTTTAGGGTGTCACTGGTCCGGTGCGAGGTGAACAAATAACCAGGAGATGATGGGGGCCATGGTTTCCGGTGAGAGAACCAGCCGGAGAGGATGAACGGGCTTCATCGGAAGAAAGAAGCCAGGGAAGGTTCTAGAGAGAACCAGAGAGAGAATGAGAGACGGCAAATGAGGGGTCGGGTGGGG
>ML253988.1:59186-83649 GCA_005239495.1 Nicotiana undulata
AATCAAACCCCAAAACCAAATTAATCAAACTTAAGAACTTTGAAATTCTAGAATTCACTTCAACGCGCCGAACCGGCCTAAACCACTCGGAATGACTTCAAATTTTGCAGATAAGTTATAAATGACACAATAGAACTATTCCCGGTCTCGGAATTTCATTCGGACCTCGGGAACATAAAATCACCTCTCAAGCCAAATTTCTAATTCTTTAGAAACCCCACAAGTTCATCAACTCCCTTTTTTCCTCATTTGGATCCGAAACCAATCAAATCAAGCCCGTTTTACACCAAATTCCACAGATAGGACAAATAACATATAATAAACTTGTTCTGGGCTCCGGAACCGTAATCCGGGCCCGGTAACACGACTTTCACATAATTGCTCATTTTCACAATCCTTTATTATTTCCTGAAAATAATTTTCTTTACTCGGGCTTGAGACCTCAGAATTCGATTCCGGGCATACTCCAAAGTCCCATATTTTCCTACGGACCCTCCGGGACCGTCACATCACGGGTCCGGGTCCGTTTACCAAGAATGTTGACCAAAGTCAACTTTATTCAATTCAAAATCCCATTTTAATCAAATTTTCACATGGAAGTTTCCCGACTACCTGCCCGGGCTGCGCACGCATATCGTGGTGAGATTAGCGGAGGCTTTTGAGGCCTCGGAACACAGATTTAGCTGGAATTACTTAGGATGACCTTTTGGGTCATCACAGAAAGTATATCGCTATCAACACGCCTAACTAATATGGACAAAAAGAAGCTAAAATAAGACGAACACCGTTTATAACATAAAATTTGTGTCAACAAGCACATGCAATAAAACTAAAGTAAGGGATCAAATGTATGCCACCAACACTCCAACGGTATAAAAAAATAAAATACATAATCACGGCTAATTCTGTTTTTCATTAATTTGAACTTCATTCCCTTGAGCTTTAAATATGATCATTCCTTAAATGTGGTATCCCTTGCTGAAAGTCCTAACCTTTGAACCTGGAAGAAATTAAGAAAAATATTAAGAACTTTGTAATACATCACATTCTTTTACAAGTATATTATTTAAAATGGAGAACTTACATAGCAGCTAACAAACTCTAGCAAACATCGTCGGTGGAAGCTTCTTTACCAAGATTAGTAAAATCTAATAAGAATATATATATATTAACAAGTCAAGCAATTAATATATTATTTAACTATCTTAAGCAGTACAATAAAATTAATTAAAATATACATACCTTCCTCGAGTGTCTTGAGAAAATCTAAATCTTCCTCTAACATTTACAGGAAGCGATTCACTCTGAAGCCAATCTTGAAGGCACACTAGAGTTTCAACCAATTTAGGAGTTAATGAACTGATAAATTGGTCAAGAATACGCCTTTCAGATGCACTTTCAGATGCCACACTTGAAATAGGAATAGCAAGCACATACTATCTGCTAGTTATATAAAAAAGAGCTATGTAAATACTATCTGCTACAAGTCAATTATTGCAGGTTGAGGTAATCATTTTAAGTACTTTCTCTAGAGGAGATTATGGAGTTACTGAATCAAGACCTGATCTCGCAATCTCTGCAAACATCATGTGCTTCTTGTTAATTAGATGTTGACAACTTATTTTGTAAGGTAAATTATATTTGAGGAGTTTGATAGCAATGTCAATGTAAAATACTACTGCTACCAAAAATAACATGGTAAAGATTATAAGTATTATACAGACACACATAAAAGTTTGTCTCTGAGCCGAGGGTCTCCTGGAAACAGCCACTCTACCCCTCTGGGTAGGGGGAGGGGTAGGATTAAGGTCTGCGTACACTATACCCTCCCCAGACCCCACGGATGATATTTTATTGGGTTGTTACTGTACACATACAAAGTTTTTGCAAATCTAACACAGTCTACTGGAAACAGAGTATAAGATGGACAAACATATAAGCTAGTAAACAAAGAATTATAAATAAAAAAACAAGAAGAAAAACAATAAATCCAAGAAACTAAAGTCAGCAGTTGCAAAAATCATTAGTCTCACTCAGAAATAGGGAAAGGTAGTCTTCAAATAGAGATGAAATATGCAATTACGGTTATAAAGATCAAGTCGAATACACACAAACGAACCACAACATAAATACACTCTAATCCCATGCCGAATCACCTTCCCAAGATTCCCCTGACCTCCACTAAAGCACCTCAGTACCACGCAGTCATACAACACCATGACACCAGCATAAACCACAACAGTCGAAACCTCGCATAGATATAGGTTAAAAGAGAGAAACGATAGAAAGGGACTTACCGGAGAGGTTGTCAACAAGTCTGAGCCGAGGGTTTTGAAAGAATTATTTTAAAGCATTTATATGTTGATATATCACCGGTTTCTACATCAAAGAAAAAGGGGTACCTGAAGAGAGGAAATAATAGGGTTAGGGACTTAGGGTAAAGGAAAGGGTATTATAGAATAAGGGTATATTTGTCTTTTAGTATATTTTATCGGTTTATCGATAAACCGATAACCGAAGAGGACAAAATCGAAATCAAAATCGATAACTCGATAATGAAAATTTCAAAATCGAAATCAAAATCGATAAATCGATAAACCGATAACAAATAATCGATTCGATTTATCGATAAACCGATTCGAATGCACACCCCTAGCTTAGTATTTTGACCTTTAAACCTAAGGGTTCTGCCTAGTTCCTGCCTTGTAGGATTAGTAGTCCTAAACACCCTCCAGGACTTATAGGATGGGACGGGTGATAGCACGCAATAAACATTCGTGACCAACACATGCACTTTAAATAACCTTTACGGGATGGGAATAGTAGAATACGGATATGATGATCGGTGCGCTAATACCACATGTAGCCGCCTCATTGAGGAAGTGACATACCGGGTATTGCATTGATGTGATCCATATTGCTTTAAACCTAGGATATTTCTTTTAAATACTTGTAATGTTTTCTTACCAAAGCTTTTTAATAAAACTTGTACTTTGTGTGAAATCCCCTCTTATTTGAGCCTTTATTTTCTATTTGTCTATTCGTCCAAATTCACAAAAATTCTTGGCTAAGACCCACATTTGTGGATCCTGAGGGGTGCCTAACACCTTCCCCTTGGGATAATTTCAAGCCCTTACCCGTTCTCTGGTAATGCAAGCTAGTCCATGAGTTATCAACTCTAGGTGCCCTAACGCACCGTTAAAATCGTTAGGTGGCGACTCTTCCTTTTCCTTTAAGGAGTTGTCCATAATGTACTAAACCCAATCTCTTCGTACCTAACCCGTGCGATAGGAAAAAGGGGGCGCGACATCAGGCCGACCTGAGCCAATGTGAGGCTGAGCTCCAGAAAACCACAGAGGAGAGGAATTCTTTAAAGCTCCTTTGCGGTCAAAAGGATGAAAATATCAGGGACCTTCGAGCAGACTTGAACAAGGCTTGTAAGGAAGAGGCCGAGCTGAACGAGCAGGTAAATGTCCTTTTGAAAAAATACGGACTTGATCCAAGGGTGGAGGCTAACACTTCAATGTCTCAGTTGCAGTAGAAGATTGAAAGGATCGAGCTGTTACGAGTGGAAGTCGATCAAATAAAAGCTAACTGCAATCGGTGGAAAGAGAACATGGACCGCTTTGCTGCGGAAAAAGAGGCTTCCTCGGCCAAACTGTCATCGGTCGAAGTTCAACTTTGGAGAACTAGATAGAAGAGCTCAGCTTAGGCCAAAAGGATCGAAGAGCTCGAGGAAGAGCTTGCTGAGGCCAAGGCTGAGGTAAAAAAGACGAAGGTCTTAACTGAAAAGTCCATAGCCATGTACCTGGATGATGCTGAGGCTGCCCAATCTCGAGTGCGGTGGAGTAATGATCTGGCTAAGTTCCAATCTCGGAGGGAGACCCTCGAAGAAATCCATGCTCGAGGTTTTGGCCTCTCCGAGGAGGTAGCTCAAGCTAAGGTGATTGAAGCCGATGCCGAGTTGCTTGCCTCCTCCGATGATGACGATGAAGGCAGCAGAGGTGGGTCTGATAATGGCGAGGGGCCTAATGGAGAAGCTACCCCCGAGGAAGAAGTCAATTTCGGGCATAGTTAGGATTTTATTTTTCTTTTTCTC
Source organism: Nicotiana undulata (assembly GCA_005239495.1). Taxonomy (NCBI): domain Eukaryota; kingdom Viridiplantae; phylum Streptophyta; class Magnoliopsida; order Solanales; family Solanaceae; genus Nicotiana; species Nicotiana undulata. The sequence continues at coordinate 63,286 of ML253988.1, forward strand.
TTTTTGTAAGTCCCTCGTCGTTCTCTTGTACATATTTTTGTTCAAACATGTATATATATATATATATATATATATATATATATATATATATATATATATATATATATAAAGAAATTTTTCTTCTGAATGCCTTCTCGAATTTTGTCTTCAAACATGCTTTACGCCTTGTAAAATTTTTGCACACTTTTATGCTTCGAACAATATGTTCAAGACTTTTGTTTTGGGCGACTTGGTCGAAGTCACAATCGTACCATTTTTATAGTCGAGTTCGAGTAAGACTCGAACTCAAAGCAACAGAACCCTTAAATTGTGTCGAGTAATGATGAATCCTCGAGTTGTAGTCGAGTGAGTTTTTGTTCGAGCTCGAAGTAGTGGAACCCTTAGGTTCGATTTGGGTGAGAACGAACTCTAGGTGGATTGACGCTTAGGCTCTTTGAATCGGGACAAAATGGCCTCTAAAGGATGGCTATTTTCCCTCTCATTTCGGCTTAAAGACTTAGTAATTTTTTTTATGCCTTAGCATGTATTTTTACCCATTGGGTTTTTTAGGGTTTAATGTTGGTCGAACCCATTTGCTTTTTGTGCCTTAGCACAATTTTGAATTTGAATAATTTGATACCCCTTAAGGTTTTTTGAGGGTTGATTTTATCGAAGCACTTTGATTATTTTGCCGAGGGTAGCCTTTTTAACCGATTTTATAAGATTTCGAAGGTTTGTTTTTATTACGGGGTGGTTCGAACGTCTTCGAGTCGCATTAGTTTGGACGTTGACTTTGGGTGTGCCTCTTGGGATTATTTTCCCAACAATACTTTGTACTTGTTCGAAGCGTTAGTCCACGAGAATGATGGCCTTGGCCTATAAATCGAGGGGTGCCTCTTTGAGGTCTTATGAATTCGAGTTTAGATAGTTCGAATGTTGATTTTTCGACAGTAGCCCCCGAGAAGGGGGGTTGACCATTCGAGGTGTAATTGTACTTGGCCCTTGAGCTTTTTTTACAAAAATTATAAGCATGGAGCTTGTATAGTAGAAACTTTTCTTTGAGGCACAAAATATTTGATAAGGAAGAATGCTTCTTTTAATAATTCATACGTGCGTACATGTTTTGCCGTTGAGGCTTGACTAATCTATATGGACACGGTTCATTCGACCATTTGGCCCATTACAAAGTTTCCCTATCGAGGCCTTTTCGACACAAGGTATTTTTCCTTGAGAATAAATCATCCGAGGGTGATGCCCTCACTATTTGAGGTCGAATGTAAGGAGACGTGCGTTAGGGTCCTAATATCTTCCTGTTTGGTGATAACTTTGATATTTTTGCTCGGATGCATGAAAATAAGTTAGCGTAAAACATAAATGAAAAAGGAGAAGGTCATACCTTAACAGTAGTATCGCTTGAGGAGTGAGATGTTCCAATTGTTTGGTAGTTACTCGCTGTTTATCGTGCCTAGCTTGTAATATCCCTTTCCAACGATATCGAGGACTTGATAGGGTCCTTCCCAATTTGGGTTGAGTTTCCCTTCAGTAGGATCTCGAGTGTTGATGGTGACTCTCATTAGGACTAAGTCCCCGATTCTGAATTGGCGAAGGTTGGTTCTTCTGTTATAATATCTATTGATTCGTTGTTTTTGTGGAGTCATCCGAACGAGTGCGACTTCTTGTTTTTCATCCAATAGTTCGAGGCTAGTATTCATAGCCTCTTGATTTGATTCTTCCGTTGTATGTCAAAATTTGGCGCTGGGTTTCCCGATCTTGACTGGAATCAAAGCTTCGGAGCCATATACTAAGGAGAACGGGGTTGCCACCGTACTGGACTTAGATGTTGTTCGACATGCCCAAAGGACCTCGAGTAGAATTTCTCTCCATTTTCCCTTGGGATCGTTCAATCTTTTCTTAGATTCTGAATGATAGTTTTGTTCGTTGAATCGGCCTGTCTGTCCACTTAGATGATATGGTGTCGATAAGATCCTTCTTATTTTATGTTCTTCGAGAAACTTTGATACCTTGCTGCAGACGAATGGCTTTCCGTTGTCGCATACAATTTCGGCAGGTATCCCGAATCAGCATATGATGTGATCCCAGATGAAGTCTATAACTTCATTTTCTCTGACTTTCTCAAAGGCCTGTGCTTCTACCCATTTAGAGAAGTAATTAGTCATAAACAAAATGAATTTAGCTTTACCTGGAGCCGATGGAAGAGGGACAACGATATCCATCCCCGATTTCATGAACGGCCATGGGGATATGATCGAATGAAGTTGTTCTCCGGGCTGGCGGATCATTGGTGCATGCCTTTGGCACTTATCACATTTTCGAACAAACTCCTTATTGTATTTTTCCATACTATCTCAATAGTATCCTGCTCCAATGATTTTGTGAACTAGATTCGACTTCGAAGTGGTTCCCACAAATTCCTTCATGGACTTCTCATAGAACATAATTGGTGTCACCTGGTCCCAAACATACTGCTAATGGCTCGTCAAACATCCTTCAAAATGATGTTCGACATTCAGCCAATGTGAATCGAGCAAATTTTTCCCGTAGGGCCCTCGATTCTTTAGGGTCCGATGGGAGCTTTCTATTTTTCAAGTATTCAATATATTTATTCCTCCAATCCCAGGTTAACCTGTGGAGTTTATCTCAGTGTGAGCTTCTTCGATCACGGATCTCGAGAGTTGAACGACTGTCCCCGAGCTGATTTTGTCCTCCTCGACTGATGACCACAAATTTGCAAGAGCATCGGCTTCACTGTTATGCTCTCGAGGGAAGTGCTGCAAGGTCCATTCATTAAAACGGTGCAAAGTCACCTGCAACTTGTCCAAATATCTTTGCATTCTATCCTCTCGAACCTCGAAGGTTTTGTTTGCTTGGTTTACTACCAGCAAGGAGTCGCACTTGGCTTCAATGACTTCCACTCCTTAAAATATTAGCTAGTTTGAGACCTGAAATCATGGACTTGTACTCGGCCTCATTGTTAGTCAACTAAGAAGTTTTGACGGATTGTCTAATAGTGTTGGCCGTGGGCAGCTTTAAAACGATGCCTTGTCCAGAGCCCTTCACATTTGAAGCGTCGTCTGTGAAAAGTGTCCAGACCCCCAATGATGTACCTAATTTTAACAAGAGTTCCTTTTCGACTTCGGGTACGAGGGTTAGCGTGAAATCGGCCACGAAGTCTGCTAAAATTTGAGACTTGATGGCTGTTCGGGGTTGATATTCGATATCGTACCCACTAAGTTTGACGACCCATTTAGCTAATCGGCCTGACAATTCGGGCTTATGCAAAACATTACGAAGGGGGTAAGTGGTTAATACACATATGGGGTGACATTGAAAATACGGTTTTAGCTTCTTAGAGGCGTTTATCAGTGCGAGTGCCAATTTCTCTAAGTGTGGATATCTAGTTTCTGCTTCTCCTAGAGTTCGACCTACATAATAAACAGGAAATTGCGTACCTTGTTCCTCTTGAACGAGAACACCACTTACCGCGATCTCTGAAACTGCCAAGTACAAGTAGAGTTTTCATCTGCCTTTGGAGTATGAAGCAATGGTGGGCTAGATAGGTCACTTCAATTCCTCTAACGCCTGTTGACATTCCGGGGTCCAGGCGAAATCGTTCTTCATCTTGAGTAAACAGAAGAATCTATGGCTCCGATCCGACGATCTCGAGATGAATCAGCCTAAAGCAGCTATCCACCTTGTCAACCTTCGCACGACTTTAACGCTGTCCACGACGGTGATGTCTTTGATAGCCTTGATTTTATCGGGGTTGATATCGATTCCCGATTCGACACCATGAAGCCAAGGAACTTGCCCGATCCAACCCCGAAAGCACATTTCTCGGGGTTGAACTTCATGTTGTATTTTCTCAGTATCTTGAATGTTTCCTACAAATGTGTCAACTGGTCCTCTACACACAGGGATTTAACTAACATGTCATTAATATATACTTCCATTGACTTACCTATTTGTTCTTCGAACATTTTATTTTCTAGGCGTTGGTAGGTAGCTCCTGCCATACTTGGTGATAAATGAAGTATTTTCTTGGTCTTCCGGGTTCATTCGAATTTGATTGAACCCGAAATAGGCATCGAGAAAACTAAAGATCTCGTGGCCGGCCGTGGTGTTGATCATGCGATCGATGTTAGGCTGTGGAAAAGAATCTTTGGGACATACCTTGTTTAAATCCTTATAATCTACACACATCCTAAGTTTATTCCCCTTTTTAGGGACTACGACTACATTGGCTAACCATTCGGGATATTTCACCTCTCGAATGGACCCTATTTTGAGAAGTTTAGTTACCTCGTCCTTTATGAATGCGTGCTTTACCTCGGACCGGCCTTTTCTTTTGTTTCACTGGTCTGAACTTTGGGTTCAGGCTTAGTCAATGTGTTGTTTTCTCCGGTGGGATCCCTGTCATGTCTAAGTGGGACCAAGAAAAACAATCTATGTTATCGATAAGAAATTGAATAAGCTTTATCCTGAGTTCGGGGGTTAACCCCGAACTCACGAATCTATGGTTCCAATCCGACGATCTCGAGATGAATCGGCCTAAAGCAGCTATCCACCATGTCAACCTTCGCACGACTTTAATGCTGTCCACGAAGGTGATGTCTTCGATAGCCTTGATTTTATCGGGGTTGATCTCGATTTCCCGATTCGACACCATGAAGCCAAGGAACTTGCCCGATCCGACCCTGAAAGCATATTTCTCGGGGTTGAGCTTCTTGTTATATTTTCTCAGTATCTTGAATGTTTCCTTCAAATGTGTCAAATGATCCTCCGCGCGCAGGGATTTAACTAGCATGTCATAAATATATACTTCCATTGACTTACCTATTTGTTCTTCACACATTTTATTTACTAGGCATTGGTAGGTAGCTCCTGCAATACTTGGTGATAAATGAAGTCTTTTCTTAGTCTTCCGGGTTCATTTGAATTTGATTGTATCCAGAATAGGCATCGAGAAAACTAAGGATCTCGTGGCGGGACGTGGTGTCGATCATGCGATCGATGTTAGGCAATGGAAAATAATCTTTGGGACATGTCTTGTTTAAATCCTTATAATCTACACACATCCAAAGTGTGTTCCCTTTTTAGGGACTACGACTACATTGGCTAACCATTCGGGATATTTCACCTCTCGAATGGACCCTATTGTGAGAAGTTTAGTTACCTCGTCCTTTATGAATGTGTTCTTTACCTCAGACTGGGGACTTCTCTTTTGTTTCACTGGTCTGAACTTTGGGTTCAGGCTTATTTGATGTGTTGTTTTCTCCGGTGGGATCCCTGTCATGTCTAAGTGTGACCAAGCAAAACAATCTATGTTATCGATAAGAAATTGAATAAGCTTTTTCCTGAGTTCGGGGGTTAACCCCTCAACGACCCAGCCGGTCGCTTCGAAAGTTATAGTCTCGTTTCCCCCATTTCTGGTTCTTTTGTGTTCTTCAGCTATATTGTGATATACTGGGTTAGTTGGTTTGGGTCCACAGTGGTTTCAGTGTGAATTGAGACTTTTAGTCTCTATATTAGAAACTTAAGTTGGAAAAGTCAACCGGATGTTGACTTATGTGTAAACGATCTCATATTTGAATTTTGATGGTTCTGTTAGCTCCTTTAGGTGATTTTGGACTTAGGGGCGCGCTCGGAATGTGATTTGGAGTTCCGTAGTGGAATTAGGCCTTAATTGGCGAAAGTTGAAAATTTGGTAATTTTTGGTCGCATTGGAAAATTTGATATCGGGGCCGGAATGAATTTTCAGAAGTTGGAGTAGGTTCGTGGTGTCATTTGTGACGTGTGTATAAAAGTTTAGGTCCTTCGGACGTGGTTTGATAGGTTTCGGCGTCGTTTGCGGGATTTGAAAGTTTAAAAGTTCTTAGGCTTGAATCCGAGGGTAATTTGGTGTTTTGATGTTTTTTTGAGTGATTCGAAGGTTCAAATAAGTTTTTATGATGTTATATGACTTGTTGGTATGTTTGGTTGAGGTCCCAAGGGCCTCAAGGTGATTCCAGATGGTTAACGGAAAGTTTGGAGTTGAAGAGATGCAGTTGAACTGCTGCTGCTGGTGTTTTTTCGCACCTGTTGGGTGGGGGGTGGGGGGGTGGGGGTAGATTTGAGGTCGCAGAAGTGCTTGGGAGGCTGTAGATGCGGGAATGGCTGAGTTGGACTGGAACCACAAGTGGGAGAAGGGGGTGGCATCTGCGAGCCCGCAGATGCGAGGCTGGGGCGCAGATGCATGAAGAAGGAATTTGGTTGGTTCCGTAGAAGAGGAGGGAATGCGCAGGTGCGAGACCTGGGAAGCAATGCGGGGCCAGTATGTTAAGTGTTTTTCCGTATAAGCGGAGTTTCAACCGCAGAATCGGCAACGCAGGTGCGGTTAAAAGACATCATGCGCGGTTTCACTGGGTAGAATGTATAAATAGAGGATTTCGAGATTTTTCCTCATTTCCACAATTTTGAACTCGGACTTTGGAGCTTTTTCGGTGATTTTTGAAGGAAATTCAAGGTTATTCACTGAATTAAGTCCCTTGAGCCTAATTATCCTTAGCTATGGTGTTTTCTCGTTGATTTCTCACCTAATCATTAGGGTTTTGAAGTGAAAATTGGGGGTTAGGGCTTGGGATTTTAGGAGAGTGTGCTTTGGGAATTTGAGAGACCAAATGATGTCGGATTTTGATTAATTTAGTATGGTTAGACTCATGAGTGAATGGGCTTTCGGATTTTGTGACTTTTGTCGGATTTTGAGACGTGGCCCGGGTTTGAGTAAATTTCGGATTTTGGCTCTAATTTAGTAGTTTTCTTGTGGAATTGATTCCTTTAGCATATATTAATGGTATTGTACTACTTGTGGCTAGATTCAGGATGTTCGGAGGCCGATTCGAGAGGCAAAGAAATTACGAAGTAGGAATTTATTCAGATTGAGGTAAGTAACGGTTGTAAATCTGGTCCTGAGGGTATGAAACCCCGGATATTTGTGTCATGTGACTATTTGGAGGTGAAGCACATGCTAGGTGACGAGCGTGTGGGTGTGCACCATTGGGGATTGTGACTTGGTCCGTCCCGTAGCAACTGTAAAGTTGAACAACCTGTTGCAACTATATGCTCCTTATGTGTTATAGAAAGATATACTGTAAATCATGCTAGATACCATGTCTAGGCTTTATGCCGGTATTGTTTGGACCCTTAGAGGTCGTTTCTTGTTTTTCTCTCACTGTGTTAGTTGATATCCCATACTCATTCATGTTCATGCATTCTTAAATCATAGCTCAGTCTTTGTTATTCTATTTGATGCATCATGTCAATGTTGTTTGGGCTGATTACTTTGATTTCTGAGAGCCTGAGAGACTGGAGAGATTGATGACTGAGTGAGGCCGAGGGCCTGATTTGTGAGGACATTTTTGGGATCGGGCTGCACGCTGCAACATGTTTCATTGATTTTGCCATGATTGGCATTGATATAGGGCTTGGCCTGAAGGAGCCCCTCCGGAGTCTGTACACACCTCCGGTGAGCGTAGGTACCTACTAAGTGCGAGTGCCGAGTGCTGAGCGATTGTGTGGAATGAGTGATGGTGAGGTTGGAGTAATTGGGAGGACTGTGTGATGTTTGCCCGAGGGGCGGTATATGATCTCATTATTTATCCACATAGTTGCTTTTAGTCCTTGTTTGAGAGCTGTTGAACGATATTTCTCATTGACTTTACTTGAATTTGATTTAAACAAGCTGATTTGACTTACAAATTCTAGATGTAAAGCATGCCACACTTTACTGAATTTTGTGAAATAAATTGTACTTGCATTTAGCTCGTCACTACTTCTCAGTCCTTATTTACTTCTGTTTCTTACTAAGTTGGTGTACTCACGTTACTCCATGCACCTTGCGTGCAGATCCAGGCATTTCTGACCAAGGCAACGACTGCTGATAGTCCTGTAGCTAATCATTGGAGATAGCGAGGTAGCTGCCCGTCGTTCGCAATCTTGCTTTCTTCTTCTCTATCTTTCATTTAGTTGCATTTTGGATTTTCCAGACTATGTTAGTCTTGTTATTGTCGGACCAGTTTTAGTACTTTCTCATGACTCAGTGACACCCTGATGTTTGGGCTTTTCTTTCCGCATTTCTATTTTTGAGTTAAACTCTTGTTCTTTTATGAATTATGTTATACAAAAAGTCTTTTTTGGCATATCTTCGAGTGAACTATTGTAGTATTGTGGAAGTCGGCTGGCCTAGTACCATCGATAGGCTCCATCACGACATGTTTGAGTGTAGGGTCTTGACAACCCTGTTCCTAGGTATACCTTTCGCTCGGGTAGGTACTCGATCAATATAACATGTTCCAGCTCTTCGACCGTTTATTTGGTAGCGTCAAAATCTTCGGGAACAACAAAATTTCGAGGGGTCAAAAACTCTTGTTCTTCATCTTCTTCCATTTTTCTGCTTCTCCGATTCAGTCGAGGCTGGTGGCGGTGATTGCTATTTGGCTTCCTGTTTGCCTTTGATGATCGATCCTCCCGATGTTGATAGCGCCGATATCGGTATTACCTCATTGACCACGAACATTTCTTTTGCAGCATGCTTCTCCCCGTACACAATTTTTACGCCGTCCGTCGTCAGGAATTTCATCATTTGGTGGAGAGTCGAATGGACTGCCCTCATGTTGTGGATCCAAGGCCTCCCGAGTAGGGCGTTGTGTCTCATGTCGCCCTCGATTACGTGGAACTTGTTATCTTGAATGGTTCCAGCCACATTCAATGGTAGGATAATATCTCCTTTAGTTATCTCACTGGCCATATTAAAGCTGTTCAAGACCCGAGCTGCGGGCACGAGTTGATCCTATAGGCCGAGCTGCTCCACGACCCTTGATAGGATGATATTTGCCAAACTACCTGGATCCCCTAAAACACGCTTAACTTGAACTTTATTTAATAAGATAGAAATTATCAGAGCGTCGTTGTGGGGCTGAGAAATTCCTTCTGCTTCCTTGTCGTTGAATGATACGGTGCCTTCTGGCACATAATTCGGGTTCGTTTTCCCCTAGTAACTGTTACCTTGGTGCTTTGAATATGGGTCCCTGTGGAATGTCGACCCCACCGACGATCATATGAATGATATGTTGCGGCTCCTCCTGTTCATTTTTCCTGTTGGCTTCCCTTTCTCTGAAATGATTCTTGGCTCGATCACTTAGGAACTCTCGAAGGTGGCCCTCATTGAATAGACGGGCTACCTCCTCTCTTAATTGTCTGCAATCCTCGGTCCTGTGACTATGCGTGCCATGATATTTACACAGCAAATTGGGGTTTCTTTGGGCATGAACGGTCTGAATGGGTCTGGGCCATCTAGTATCTTTGATCCTTCCAATTGCCGATACAATGCCTAATGCATCAATACCAAAATTATATTCCGATAATCGAGGTGCCTCTGTGGGATCGACATACTTATCAAAACCATTTTTGCTCATAAGTTCCCGAGAATTCTGTCCTCGATCACTTCTTCGATCGTTCTGGGCGGAATTGTGTTCTGGACCACTGTTCATGCGATTTGCGATGTACGGTTGATATCGGTCTTTGTTTTACCTTGGCTCCCTTTCGATGTCCCTCTGATTTTTAGCTGCTAACCTATTTGGATGCACTGAACCGGAAGGAGCTCGTAATTGGTCATCCTCGACCTCGATCTTCAATTGGTACCGATTGTGTACATTTGCCCAAGCTACAGCCGGATACTCGATCAAATTTTGCTTCAGCTGACGTGATGCTATTGAACTCCGTTCATTCAATCCCTGAGTGAAAGCTTGAACGACCCAATCATCTGTGAGTTGGCAACTCCATACGTTCCATTTGAAATCGGGATACAAACTCCATTAGCATTTCATTATCCCTCTGTCTTGCTTTGAAAATGTTTGATTTCCTTGTCGCAACCTTTATGGCTCCGGCATGTGCGTTTACGAAAGAGTCTGGTAACATGGCAAACGAGTCAATGGAATTTGGTGGTAGATTGTGGTACCAAATCATTGCTCCCTTCGATAGGGTTCCCCGAACTTCTTCAATAAAACATATTCGATCTCATCATCTTCCAAATTGTTACCCTTGATGGCGCATGTGTGGGAGGTGACATGCTCGTTGGGATCGGTGGTCCCATTGTATTTAGGTATGTATGGCATACGAAACTTCTTTGGAATGGGTTTCAGAGTCGCACTCGGAGGAAACGACTTTTGTACAATTTTTTTGAATCCATCCTTTTCAATATTGGCGGTGCCCCGGGTATCTGATCAACTCGAGAGTTGTATGTTTCCACTTTTTTATCATTAACTTCGATTTTCTTTTGGTGAGATTCTTTTGGTGAGATCCTCTAGCATTTTCATTATTGCAGGATCAGTCCCCGATTCGTTACCATTCGACCTCTCTGGCACTGGCTCGATACGACGAGTGGTTTCTAGCTCGACCTCACTCGAAGCTCTATGTTGATTTTGTAGCTGAGTAATAGCGGCTTGCTGAGCTTGTAGCATCTCGAATATCACTTGGAGACTGACTCCTCCGTCTCCTCTACCCTGTGTACCTGGGCCACCAAATAGACCTTCTTTGCGTACACTTCCTTCAGGGTTTGTGCTTAGGTCCTCATTTAAAGCAATGTGCAAACTGACATCGACTGGGTTGGCAACCAGTGCTCCCCCGAGATTAGCCTATGGCACCTCGACTCCTGGAGCAATTACATTGTCGTTTTCCGCGTGAAACCCGAGGCCATTGTCACCATGTGTGGGTGAGTTTTGTGAGTTTGACATGTTTTAACCTGAAAGCAAAGATACTTGATAAGAACAAGCGTAAAATCATGTGTGTTATCAAAATTAGCATTGAACAATCACTATTATCCCTAGCCCACGGTGGGCGCCAAACTGTTTACCCTCAAATTCGGATAACAATTAAACTTATATTGTGGTTTTAAGGATATATGATTTAATCCAATGCCAATTGATAAACAAGGAATTAAACAGATGAATTAGACAATAAAATAAATCAAACCAGTATGTAAGCAAAGTCTCGACCTCGATTTGGGACAGTCTCGAGGTGGAATAATAAGAACATTAAATGATAAAACAACTCTGATGAACGGTAAGTGAAATAGCGAGAAAGTAATGAGTGTATGTATTTTTATCAGTGAATAATGATGATACAAATGAATGGAGTTCCTTTTTATATGATAGAGAGGTCCTAAATAAGGTACACTTCTAATTGTAGTAGGAAATCATGTTAACATCTGATTAATCGCCGTAGATTAATCCGTTCCGAGATTCACGCCTCGATCTTCGACCAATCACGAATATCTCGCCCTTTCCGTTATCAAGTTGTACCGATGTCACTTCGAAGTCTGTCTTTTTTTAGACTCGATTATTTATATGAACCTCGATCTGAAAAGAGACTTCGATTTCGGACAAGAGATTAAAAAATTACTAACTAATGCTACCAACCAAAGTAAGTGAAGTGACGATTAGGATTCTGAAAATGGGTCCGCGTGCACTAAGAGATAATTACATATTGACACATATATTACGATAAACACATCCTTACCAGCAATTTATTTTTTTAAAAATAGGATGGAAAAAACAAAAAGGAAGGAAAATGAATAGAATAGACATTATCCAAACCGATGGATCCAACAAAACTTGCATTGTTATTTGTAAGCTCCACAACTTTTTCTATTTCATAATCAAAACTTTATTATTATCTATTTTTTCTTGGTCGGTCCATTCCTTTTTGACCTCTTATCTTTTGGCACAATTCTTCTCTTCATCATATTCTCCACTGAGGTTGGAGAAGGGGGAAAGGTGTACATGCGGGCAGAGACGGATCTTGAATTTTAATTTTATAGATTTAATTTTTTAAACTTTTAATATTGAACTCATTATATTTTTAAAGCTATGAGTTCAAATTTACTATTTGTTATAATTTTAATTGATTTTACACATAAATTTATACTATCCATCAAAAATTATGAATTCAGTTCAATCCGTCACCCGTACGCTATATCCGTCCCTGCATATGAGCGTCATTATGGTAGTAACAGTTGAGGACAATTGTTTATGAATAAATGAATATTATTGAATGCGTTTAGGTGAAACAAAATGTAGACCTTGTAAATTATGATGAAATGGACGTTAAAGATATAGACAAAATATTATAATGTCTTTTAAAGACTATGAGGATTCTACGTGGTTGGTTTTTCAGTTATGTCCTTAGGGGCCACTTTTTTTCTTTTTTATGGAAAAGATATGAAATTGTGCTATTCCTTTGGTAGATGTATAGTATGGGAGGATAATTGATTTTACTTTTTTTTAATATATTTTTTTTTGTCTTTTTAAAGGATAAATCAGATTTTAGAACCCAAAAGATGTAGAGTCCTCATTGAGTAGAAAAGCATTACGTAGAACATTTTTGATTGTCTCCACAAAGACCTTTTTAGTTGGATATTGTGATAGGTGTCACTTTTAGTCAAGAAAATGACCAATAAATTAAATTTCTTACATTTTGGTGGGAAATTTTCTAAAAATAGGAAAAGAAGTGTAGCCAAGTTTGTCAGGTCCGTACTATGCAGTTAAGAAGAATGAGTGCACCCAAATGAATTGCATTTTTTCATCTCTAAATTAATTGATAATCTTTTTTGGTATAATCATCCGGTATATGAAATTATAATTAGTTCGGCTAATTCAGATTCGTATCACGTAAGACTCAGAAGGAAATGCTCCGAATAAGAATTTCTCCCTTCTCATCGCTCGAACTTGAAATTTCTAGTTAAATATCAATATAAGGATCAAGTTTATCTCAACACAACCTCGGTGGTAATTGATAATCATTTCCCTTCTTTTGTTTGCTAATTTTTCTGAGGCTTTCACTTCTTTTTCAAGATTCTTTGGTGCCAGCGGAAATTGAAATTAGTAAATAATAATTATAAATATTTATAGGAGACTCGACGTAAATTGGACAGGAGGTGGCTAAACAGAAAATCCTCCACTGGATAACAAATATTTCATTATCATTACATTGGAGAATAATGCATGGAAGTATGATAATAGTTTGTGGATAAGTAAATAATGTTAATTACCTGTTATAATTAAGAGGTTAAAATACATTTATAGTAGAAAAATCTTTTATATTGTCGGTATAAATATAAGTTATTCTTTATTCGTCCTTCTAGATTTCCATACAAATGAACCCAACAAAATATATATCATAAATTCAATGATTTAATTTAATTCAAGAAAATACTGAATCTCTCCTTGTTCAACTGAACCCTATCATTCGAAAAATGTGATCATTCCTGTAAAGTTTCATTACATAATACATTAATTACCACAATAAAATTCAAATACGCGATCAAGATGCTATATAAACAAAAACTCAACCCAAAGTAGAAAAAAAAAAGAAAAAATGAAAATTGAAAGGACTTGTGGGTAAAAAAAAAAAGGAAATTCTATAATCTTTAAAGTAAATAATTAAGGGTAAATTAACCAACAACATCAACCTTAGTAGTGCAAGATAATAACCTCCGAAAAATCGAAGCCAAAGCAGAGCAAGATATCTCCTTTGCCTTTCTAAAACCTTTGCATTTCCTTCTACTCCGTCTCCGGCCACCACTTGAACTACCGCCACCGCCGCTGCAGCCGCCGCCATCCCTTCGAGCTAATTTCGTCTTTCTTTTACCATAGCATTTCACTGCTTTCTTCTTCTCATCATTCACATTCTCTTCTTCCCTTGAAAAAGTGTAACTCCTTAAATATAATTGCCTACAAGAAATACTATCCACCACCTTAGGATGATGTCCATGTCCATGGCCATTGTTATTGTTTTTCCCTTGCATTTTTGAGCTGACTGATCTTATAAACTCGGCGTCGGATTCCGGCCATTTATAAAGATTTACATACGTGGCACGTACCGGAGCTCTAGCGTCGTTAACGCAATTGGATATGCATTTAGAGGCCATTCTTGATTTTCCGTCGAGGGATATTGATACGTTGGACGTAAAGTTTTGCTTATATATATATAGGTGTAGAAAAAAGCTTAGATTTGAAGAAAAGACGAAAAGAGCGGCGAGGGTAAGGAAGAAAGAGTCAGAGAGTTATGTTTGGGGCAGGAAAGAGGTGTGAATTTTATGCAATTTGGTGTGTAAGAGAAATATATAGGAGTAGTGAAGTATGCAATAATTTGGCATCATTTGAGATTGTGTGTGGAAGAGATTTATCAAAATCTCTTTAACTTAAAGACAAGAGGGAATAATTTAAGGAAAATATTTACTTAAAAACAAGAGGGAATTATTAAAGAAAAATACTTATACGTGTGTCTTGCTTATATCAAACTATATCAACTTATCATGGTTAATAAAGGCGGAGTTCGGTGGCGTAAGTTGCCGGAAAATAGATAAAATTATGTGTTATGTATATGTAGTAATGTTGAATTTACTTGAATTCTTTGTATGTTTACTTTTTTATATTTCGAGTTTCTTTAATAAAAATTCTAACTCCGCCAGTGATATATAAGTTTATTATGATTAAATAATAAAAATTTATGTTCAAGCAAGTATCATGCATTAAACACTTTAGTATAAACAACGGAGTGTGAATTTTTTTTACTAAGCTTAAACTGATTTCTTAACAATCCAGGACTTTTGTCATGTTGTAAATATGTCTTTTGGTCAAATCTTTAAGTGTATTTATCATTTCTCTAAAGCTTAAAAGAGTGAATGAAATTAAATGCCATTTGCCATGTATAGAATTTGAATACAGATAGGATAAGTGGCAGAGTACAAAACAAATACTAATATGATTTGAAGGTGAAATTTCTTAAATCTATATCATTTAATACCATGTGATCTCTAAATTGGAAATAACATTCATCCTATCCTTGTGTCATCTGTCATATATGTTTTAAAGGTCAAATATATCATAGTTCATTGTTAAATAAAGTATTTCCTTTTCAAGAATCGAAGGGAAATTAAGTAATACTCCCCCGTTCACTTTTACTTGGCACGTTTTGACTTTTTACGTCTCTTAAAAAATAACAAATGAAGTGCATAATTTACCATGACATCCCATATTAATTGATGCATATTTTATTGAGAAAATGATTTGAAATGAGTAGTAAATATTGTGGATATAACACAAGAATTTTTTTTATCTTTTCTTGATAGGCGTAAAGTGACAAGTAAAAATAAAAATTTATTTTAATATAAATGTCAAATGAAAGTGAACGGAGGGAGTAGTATTCTCTATCTTTCGTCCTAAATAATTTAAAAAATAAAACTACTAGTAATATTATTTCTTAAATGGACTGCTGTCATAAATTTTGTTATAGGATGAGTAAATGACATGTATTATCTTATTCTATTCCCCTGACTTATGGGCAACTGACATAAGATTTTCTTCTTTTTTCTGTTGGGTCTTTGGTTAAACGTGCACGAAAATGTAATTATTAAAAACATGACACAGACTGCCAAGGAAACTGTGTAAAGACCAGTAATACATGTCTAAGATTAAAAATGATAGACCGTATAAGATCATTTTTCTATTTTTTTCGCCATATCTGGACTGGACACGTCATTTTTTCTTATAATTTTAACTAAAATCGTAGTAGGCCAAATTTTACAAAAATGCCTACTAGTCGGGGATTAAATACAATATAATCAAAGTCCAAAAGCATGAGATATCCGTAATAAAAAATGTCACTTTCTCTTTTGGAGTGAAAAGATTTTTAACATGCTGATTTGATGTTACGTATATATCATTTGACGATCAAACGAAGAATTAATTAGACAAAGAGATTATATACGGTAATCCGAGCCTGAAAATTCGAGGAGTATATCTCGATTTTAAGGAATCGAAGTATGTTCGAGCTCAACGAATAGTGAGGGTGGAATATCGAGGTCAGACTAGATCGACATCACAGTAACCGAATCATGAAATATCCGCATTCAATCATCAATTCTGGTGAGAATCTCGAAGCTGGTAGAGCTATTAGCGGTTAACAACGCCAATCATGTATTTTGCTTCCGCAATTAGAATCATTCATTATTAGGATTCCTCTACTATATAAAAAGGAATCCTGTTTATTTGTAGCAGATATCATCATTATTGTCATCGCATTCAAGTTCTCATTTACACTACTGAATACAAACATCCCTTTTACTTACTGTTAACTCTTGGTATTCAAGTTGTTCATATTATTATTGATGTGCTTATTGTTATCGACAACTGTTCTTGAGTCCAATCCAGATCGAGGTCATTAACTTGCAGTTACACAGTTTCGACCCATATAAATCATTTGATTCATTTATTAACTTAGTCTTTTACTAATTAACATGAATTAAATCGCGTATCCTTATATCCATATTAAAAATTTAATTGTTACTGGTATTTCGAGGTAAACAGTTCGGCGCCCACCGTGGGGCTAAGGATAATAGTGATTTTTCAGTGTTAATTCTGGTATAACACACTATTTTACGCTTGTTTTTTGTCAAGAATTTTATTTTCACGATAAATCATGTCAAACTCACAGAACACAGCTACACATGGTGACACGACCTGGGACTCCACGAGGAAAACGAGAATGTTGTCGCTCCAGGAGTCGAGGTCCCACAAGCTGGTCTCGGAGGAGCGCCACCAGCTAACCCAGTCGACGTCGGTTCACACATTGCTTTGAATGTAGATTTAGGCGGAGACTCCGATGGAAGCGTACACAGGGAAGGTCAGACCGACGGTCGAGGCACCCAAGGCAGAGGAGACGAAGATGTTAGTCTCCAAGTCATATTTGAAATGTTGTAAGCCTAACAAAATGCTATTGCCCAATTGCAAAATCAGCACTAGACTCCGAATAGGGTCGAGCAAGAGGTCATTCACCGTACCGAGCCACTGCCTGAAAGATCAGGTGATAATACTTCAACGACCGACCCTGCTATAATGAGAATGCTCGAGGGGCTTACTAAGAGGATAGAGTCGGGGGAGAAGAAAGTTGAAGCCAACGAAAAGAAGGTGGAAACCTATAACTCTCGAGTTGATCAGATCCCGGGAGCACCATCGATCTTAATGGGAATGGACTCCAAGAAATTTTTACAAAAACCATTTCCTCCAAGTGCGGCTCCAAAGCTCATACCGAAGAAATTTAGGATGCCCGATATACCAAAATACAACGGTACCTCGGACCCCAATGAGCATGTTACCTCTTATACGTGTGCTATTAAAGGAAATGATTTGGAAGACGATGAAATTGAGTCAGTCTTGCTGAAGAAATTCGGAGAGACCCTATCCAAATGAGCCATGATTTAGTATCACAACTTGCCTCCGAACTCTATCGATTTATTTTCCATATTGGCAGACTCGTTTGTAAAGTCACACGCTGGAGCTATAAAAGTTGCAACAAGAAAATCAGACACCTTCAAGGTAAAGCAGAGGGAAAACGAGATGCTACGAGAATTTGTGTAACGACCCGATCCGTTGTTACGTAAAACCTGCACTATAATTGTTGTTATTGACTTGATATAGATTGGTTATACTGTATTTGATGTATTAGAGTTGATAGACTTGAAATCGAATGGTTGTAGTGAGAGTTCAGTCAATTAGCCTTTAAAAATAGCCTTAAAATGGGAAAAGTCAACTGAGAGTTGACTTATTGATAAATGACCTCGGAATGCAGATTTTATGGTTCGAATAACTTTGTTGGGTGATTTGGGACTTAGGAGTATGTTCAGAATAATTTGGTGATGTCCGGTGTAGAATTAGGCTTGAATTGGCGAAAGTTAGTTTTTGGTGATTTCCGGTCGGCAGTGGAAAATAGGATATCGGGGTCGTAATGGAATTCCGACAGTTGGAACAGGTTTTTCATGTCATTTTGGACTTGTCTGCAAAATTTCAGATCAATCGGAGTTGATTTGGATAGTTTCAGCATCATTGGTGAATTTTAGAAATTTCAAAGTTCTTAGGCTTGAATCCGATGTAAATTTGGTGTTTTGATGTTAGTTTTGGTGTTTTGAGAGTGCAACTAAGTTTGAATAATCATATGTGAGGTGTTGGTATGTTTGGTTGGGGTCCCGAGGGGCTCGGGATTAATTTCGGGTGACTAACGGACACATCCGGACTTGAAAACTCTGCTGTTTTAGCTGGTGTGTTGCAGGGTGAAAAATACTCTATGCGATCGCGGGGTGTCAAATGCGACCTCATAGTTCAATTTGGAGGCCGGGAAAATATACTCTGTGCGATCGCAGGTAAAGGGACGCGATCGCAGAGTAGAAGGGAGATAAGTTGTGCGATCGCATAGCAAGTGGTGCGACCGCACATGGGAATGCTGGACACGTGAGGGAAAAGGACAAAAGCACTGTGCGATCGCGTTCACAGTGCTGCGATCGCGTAGGTTTGGGGAAAATTGGTCAGTGCGATCGCGGAGAGTAAAATAATTGGGCATATTTAAATAACCCTTCCGCGACTTGAACCCTTTTTTACACCATTATTGTATGGAAAAGAGCTCTTGGGGACGATTTTGAAGAGGAAAATCCTTGTTCTTCATTGAGGTAAGTGTTCTAGTCATTAAAACTCGATTATGGGTGATTATAGAGCATAAAACCAGTGTAAATTCATGGAATATCAGTAGAAAAATTGGGTTTTAGGGCTTGAGATTTTGAGACCTTCAAGGGTCGATTTGAGGGGTCAAACGAACTCCGATTTTGGTGTTCTTTATATGTACGGACTCGTGAGAGAACGAAGAACAGTTTGGTATAAAAATTTCTGAGTTTCGGGACGCGGGACCGGGGGTCAGGTTTTGACCAGTTTCGGATTTTTGAGTTAATTTCGATATTTTTCAATTGGAAATTGTTCCTTAAGCATATATTGATGATAAAAAAAATCTGAATTTGGTAGATTTGGAGACTTCAGAGGTTGATTCGAGAGGCAAGCGCATTGCAGAATAATTCTGGGCTAGTTTTGAGGTAAGTAATGTCTTGAAATCCTGTTCTGAGGGTATGAAACCCTGGACTATGCACCCTTTCACGGGTTTTCAAATAAAAAGGTGGAAATTTTGGAACATGTTTCCTTTTTAGGCGACTATTGAGTTGCGAAACCGATTTTTAAGCCTTTGCTTAATTGGTATTTATACATTATGATATGTTTTGGGCTGTAAGCCGTGTTTGGGGCCTAGTGCCGACTTGTTTACCCTTCGGGGTTTATGTTTTACTATTTTTCTCACTGGTATGTTATGATATTTCACTCAGTCTTTTCTGTGAAATTGTTTTGACACTCAGAGTATTTTGATACTACTTCTTGAAAATGAAACACTATTTTTGGGTCGAGAACCCGGTGTACTTATGGCCTGAAGGGCAAATTGAGAGTGTCTGACTGAGTGAGGCTGCATGCCTATATTGAGAGGATGTTATGATATTAGTGAGGCTGATGGCCTACATTGTGAGCATGATATTATATGAGTGAGGTTGCGGGCCTATATTGTGTGTGATTTATGCCATGCTGTGGCTTATTATAGCGCTTGGGCTGTAGGAGCCCCTCTGGAGTCTGTAACACATCCCCAGTGAGCGCCGATACCGATTGAGTGATGCCTGCGGGGCTTATGATGAGTTATGGTGAGGATGCCTGATGTGCAGAGTGATTGTGAGGTTGCCTGATGGGCAGAGTGATTGTGAGGTTGCCTGATGGCATAGTGGTTGTGAGGTTGCCTGATGGGCAGAGTGATTGTGAGGTTGCCTGATGGGCTGATACTGAAAAATATTGTTACGAGAAATGACTATGGCCCGAGGGACAGTTTTATGAAAAGTTTTACTGAGTTTTCAAACTATGATTTACTTTATTTTCAAACTGGTTTTACTGAGAATTTTACTGAGATATACTGATATTGTACTTGTTTTCAAAGGATTTATGGAACTGATTTCGAACTTATTATTTGATGAATACTACATGGTGACTTGGTGTTTACTGGTTTTGTGAATTGGTGTATCTGTACTGTGTGGTTTATATTTCTCAGACTGTGATTTATTTTCATTAANATCGCAGCAGTAGCAGACGCAGGTTCGATAACAACATTTCACAGGATTTCGAGGTAGCTGTTGATACGCTCAATTTACACCTTAAAAGAATGTAAGCGGTCGTTGTCAAATATATCAACCCAACAAGGTTGGGGTCGAATCCCACAGAGAACAATATGAGGGCGTTTAGGAATGCTAGAGAATTATCACTTATCGTGCAGTGCCAAACAAATATGATTTTGGGTTTTTTGATAATTGTTTATAACTAAATGCGAAAATATAAACTATCCTAGAAAGCGATTAAAATGATTGAGGGTAACAAGTATCGATGCTTCGGGTATTACACTCGAGTAACGATCCAATGTATTTCACGA
>MDKH01076854.1:0-43120 GCA_005239495.1 Nicotiana undulata
GTTGGGTTACTATATTTGACAACGATCGCTTACATTCTTTTAAGGTGTAATTTGAGCGTATCATGGATGCAAAGACAAGTTGGTGGAGATAAATAAAACGGTGAGAGGTAATGTGTTCTTCGGAGATATCTCAAAGATTCAAATCGAAGGGATATGTACGATTCTGATCTCCTGTAAAAATGGTGGCCATAAGTTAATTCAAGATGTTTATTATGTGCCAAAATTAAATAGTAATATTCTAGTTTGGGCCAACTTCTTGAAAAGGGATATGATATCCACATGAAAAATATACATCTTTGTCTTAGAGATTCAAGTGGAATTCTAATTGATAATTTGCATATGGAAAAGAATAGATTATTTTCTCTGAATCTTAAGACAATTGTTGCAAAGTGTTTGAAGGCTAATGTGCAAGATAATCATGTTGTTGGCACATGTGATTTGGGAACTGAAATTTTGAAGTGCTTAAATTAATGGGAGAAAAGAACATGGTGTATGGAATACCATCAATCATGTTTAACCAAAGAATTAGATTCTCTGCCAAAGTTATTTTAAGAAGAACACGGGTTTCTGATAACCAAGAGAATATGGAAATAATTGTAAGTAAATTCGTAAATAGAAAACAATAAAGATGCGCAGAAAGTAATTATATTTCAATAGTGGTTCGAACGTGTCTTTACAAGTTATATTTTACTCCCTTTTATAGGGAATTTATTAATATAACATCTACTCTTTTCAGAGATTGAGCATTAATGACTAATAATGACATTAATGTAACGTTACAATGATTAATCGTAATTGTTGCGTGAAGATTATATAACGTTTGGCTCATTAATTGAAGATCCCGAATCTGCCCTGTATTTCGCCTTGATTCATTCTAACCGTGTCTCTTTATCTTCCCAATTAGGTTGAGATTCCCGTATCTGATGATCCCGCGGGTATGCTATTCCGTTCCTCTTTATCTCGTACCTCTTTATAGAGTCTTGTCCAGTTGTCATGTTATCATTGCTCCACATAGATTGCTAAGTCATCATAATTGTTACACGTGTGAAGCTCATTTTTACCAATACAGATAGTCCCCCCACTTACTATTTATTTACGGATTAATATTTGGTAAGTGGATACTCATTTATGGCGGGAATATTTTGACGCCGCTTCACTCATACCATTGCATCAATCTCTGAATGTATGCATCGCTTGTCACTTCCATTTAATTCCCATGACACGTGGCGTTCCCGAGTTGGTTCTGCAGTTACTCAGCGCCTTTTAGGTCCTTTGCGGCTGAATCAGTCACGAAGTGACAAATTCAATTATGACTTTCACATCACTGTTTTTCCATTTTTTTGATGGTTTCCTTCGAGTATAAATACCCTTTTTCCTTTCTTTACTTTCACGAAAAACTTCCGACCTTCTTTCTTTATTTGTAAATTCTTCATTCTTCGTAAATATGTCTTCTTCAAACCAATAATCTTGGAAAGTCATTAATGTAGATAAATTGACTCCATCTTCTGCTCCAACACGGAGTAGGAGAGGCGTTAGGCTTAGGAGCTTAGGTTCTACCCCTTCCAGGGGTGCTTCTTCTTCTCATGTTACTCCCCCATCTTCTTCTAGGTCTTCTGTTTCTTTATCTTCTTCAAGGGCTAGGGCTTCTAGATCTTCATAAAAAAGTAGAGAATATAGTGAACCACTTCGGGAGCCGAGGGTCGATGAAATTGTCCCTGCGGAGTTTTCTTTCGCCAAGGATAGTCAGGCCATGAGTGAACAACTTTTTTCAATGTCTTCGCATGACAATGCCGACCTTTATCCTACCCAAATAACAGAGGGCTTGGTGTCTCTTGTACGCAGGGATTGTTTTTGGAAGCCTGATTTTCCTGTTATTGTTCCTAACAATAACCAGAGAATAACCTCTTACAAGACCGGGTATTATTATGTTTATATTTATCCTTTCACATTAGGATTCAAGCCTCCCATTGACCCTGTTATCACCGAGTTTTGTCGATTCTTCAAAATTTGTCTGGGACAAGTCGGTCCTCTTGTTTTGCGAGTTGTCGCGTGCCTTAGGTATTTGGCCAATTTAGCTTCCGTACCCTTCACTTTTTATCATCTTATTCACCTTTATTCTCCGATGCTGTTCCGCCAAGGAGTGCTTACTCTCGCGGCTAGGAGTAAAAGGGTGTTAGTTACTCCAGATGATGACAAAGATCGAGGGTGGTATGTCCGGTATGTTGCTGTTCCTACTGCAGGTTTAGTAGGTGAAGAAAATATCCCCTTCCCCGAGAAGTGGAATCTTGCACGTGAGTACAGTTTTGCTCACTTTCCTTTCCTTTGCTTTTGATAAATTATCAGTTCCGTGACTGTTTCTTTTTCCTTCGCAGCAACCATGGGAACCGTTGAGAATGTCTCCGATTTACGTGATTGGATAGAAAAAATCTTGTTGATTGCTCCTTTAGAAGAACGTTCGTAGAAGTACCTCTCCGGGAGGTTTGGTTGGAAGGTTAAGACCCACGGTAAGTTAAGTTTTTTATTTTTACTTCTTCCCTTTTTGAGCTTTATCCGATCCCTTTCATTTGTTAGGGTTTCCTGCTCGTGGTATTTCTGCTGCGGCGGTGTCCGCTTCAAGGTTGTCCTTGAAAAAGGCTCAGAAGATCTGTTGGTTCCTCCTCGTCGAAGAGAAAAGCAAGTGGGTCCAGGACCTTAGAGGAGGAAGAGGAAGAGAAGGGTTCTCTGGTCCACATGTCACGTAGGAGGAGGGTGGTCTCTGACGACGAGTCTACACTCGTTGTTGATCCTCCTGTGCCTGAATCCAAACTTTCTGCCCCCGAGGATGCAACTCCCTCTCCTGTTCGTGAATCTATTGATCTCCTGTTCCGTCAAGGTTTTGGTACCATTTCTGATGAAGCCCCTCTTACTGGTTTCTCTCCTCATGCTCCTAAATAACTTCCTTCAATTGCTCCCGTCGTTGTTTCTTCTCCCATGGCTGTTCCTGCTCCCGTTGCTATTTCTGCTTCTCTGCCTAATCTGTCCGTGGCTCCTTTATCCGCCCCCGCTTCCGTGCCTTCTGTTGTGGAAGTAGGGTCTTCTAGCAAGGGGGAGATGAGGCAAGTTATAATAGAAGTTCCAGCGACGAGCAGCCTCTTGAAAAAGTCGGGCCAGGCTGATGTTGATAGGCCCGACTAAAAAGTCTAAGCTGGAAAGCCACAACTCCCTGACTTGGATGAACGAGATCGTGCACTCGTCTTTAAAGGTAAAACTTTCTCTTCTTTCATATGTACTTATACATACACTTATTATATCTAATTTATCTTTTCATGTAGATCAATCTTGTGGGCACATAGTTAATGAAGAGAGTCGTTCAGATGGAGCAAACAACTAAGGACTTCCAAATTGAGGATGATAATTGGAGGGAGCAGTACGAGGGTCTACAACTTGACATGGAGGCAGTGAAGGAGGAAAAGTGTACCTTGGAGCAGCAAGTTAGGGTTATGGCAGCAAAACTGGCCGTTGAGAAGGCGTCTTCGAACCATGCAGGTAAGGACAAAAGTGTCCTAGAGTCTTCATTTGCGGAGCAGCTTTCCCGTGCCACGGAGGAGATTAGGAGCCTGAAGGATTTATTGGATCAAAAGGAGGTGTACTCTGGTGAACTTGTACAATTGCTCACCCAAACCTAGGAAGACCTCCGTAACTCTTTAGAGAAGGTCCGGTTCCTTGAAAGATCCCTCATTCCTTTGCAGGCCTCTCACGATGCTGTCGTGGCTGAAAGAGATGAGTTAAGAGCTGAAGCTGAACAGTGGGAGAGAGATTATGAAGCTCTTGAATAAAAAGCAGTCGTCGATGTTAGCTGGGCTTATCTGAACGCCCGTCTTGACACATTGACGGAAATGGGCCAAGAGGGTTTTGACTTTGAAGACGAAATTGCTAAAACCAAAGAGACGATTGAGAAGTCTCAGCAAAGTCAGAACCTTTCTTCACCTGAGGTTGAGGTCCCTGTTGCTCGTGTCTCTCCATCTCAAGCTTCTCCTCCTGCCAGTGAAGACATCTCCCCATCTGGAAAAGTTTAAAGAATTTGGTTCTTCTTTTTTATTTTTTATTTTTTTTATTTGTAACAATTGGTGGGTACCCCTAGTCCCATCCGGGGTAAAGTTGGATGCTATGTAAGTCCCCAACTGACAACTTAGGGGCAATCAATGTATAAACTAATCCGACTTAGACTAAGTTAACACTTAGTTTATTTTGCCGTAATATATTAATATCAATATCAGTATGTCTTTAGCTTTCTTTGAGTTTTTGTTTCACTCTTAAGTGTTTGCATGCTTTCTTTTTGAGATTTTTGGTTTACCTCTGAATTTTTGAATTTGCATTAAATAATGCTTAGATTTTCCATACCTTTTCGTTAATAGGTACGATTCATAAAAGAGGGCCATTTTTTTTATCGACACTTAATGAAGAAGACGTCTCAACTTCATAATGGTGTAAATATACAAAAGAGGGATAAGAATTTCACATGTTTTTCTTTAACAATATTTTGAAGAAAGTTTTTGCATTGTTCCGAACTTTCATAACATTTCACATGTGTTTGTGTATCGTCTATAACTCATTTTATAACTATTTTTTCTTTTAACAAATTTGATATGAACTTGTACTCGTAATTGTTTTTCTTTTGCAACAGTTTTTTCGAATTAGTACAAGGGAATAACTGTTTTTGTTTATAACAGTTTTTAAATATAAGGGTATGAATTTTTACCCATAACTGTTTTTATTGATAACAGTTTTTAAATGTATATAAGGGTAATGCTTTTTCATCCATAACTGTTTTCATTCACAACAGTTTTTTGAATAAATACAAGGATAACGATATTTCATCCGTCTGTTTTCATTTATAACAGTTTTTCGAGTAAGTACAAAGGTGTGCATTGTTACCCGTAACTAATATTCTGCCTTTAACCTGAATATTCATTTACATTTACGAATATGTTTTTCTTGAAACATTCGTTTACATTTACGAATATGCTTTTTTAATGTTTTGAATCAGGCTTTGTGTTTTTGTCTTTGGCTCTTTGATTTTGCTCATAGTACTTGACTTGTTGGGAAGATGGATCTTCAGGCTCAAGCTTTGACTTTTTGATAGTCTTCTTTGCTTCTTCTTTTCCTTCCATACTGTATTGTCCCCCAAGTGTTTGAGCTTTGAAGAATGACATCTCGAGCATTTGACTATTCCTTCCTTGTGGTCCTTTTCCTGAAAAGGAAAAACATACGGGACTCGAAGGTATATAGTTTTAGATGATGACTGCTTAACCCTTAAAAACGTCCATCAGAAAGTTGTAACCCTAGACCGGGAATTCAGTTACGTTCTGGTGTCTATGCAGGTCTAATATCATCATCTGGTGATGGGTTATCTTTTTGCCTATTATCTAAAAAAGTTAGTACAATTTTAACTGTACAAAAATGAAATCGAACATAATGATACCTGACCGGGGGTATTCCTTTTACTTAGAAGTAATACTTCTTCTAATGAACAACATTCCAACTGGTTGGTAAGATTCTGCCATCCATAGCCTCCAACTCATAAGCGCCTTTTCCAGCGATGCCACAGACTTTGTAAGGTCCTTCCCAATTTGGATTTAGCTTTCCTGCACCAGCTTCCTTCGTTGATTGGAAGACATTTTTGAGAACGAAGTCCCCAATTTTGAAATATCTGAGGTGAGCTTTTCTGTTGTAATATCGCTCTATAATTTGTTTTTGGGCTGCCATACGTATTAATGCATCTTCTCTTCTTTGCTCGAGCAAATCCAGATTTGTCCTCAACTCGTCGTTGTTTGTTTCTTCCGCTGCTGTTTTGAACCTTGTGCTTGGTTCGCCAATTTCCACCGGTATTAAAGCTTCTGAACCGTAAACAAGAACGAATGGAGTCTCTCCCGTGGATGTTTTTGTTGTAGTTCTGTAAGCCCATAATACTGCCGGTAGCTCCTCTGGCCAGTTTTCCTTGGCTTTTTCCAACCGTTTCTTTAGGTTGTTGGCGATAAATTTTTTTGTTGACTCGGCTTGCCCATTAGCCACGTGGTGATATGGTGATGAAGTGATTCGTTTGATTTGCCAACTTTCGAAGAATTCTGTGATTTGTGAGCCTATGAATTGTGGGCCATTGTCACATACGATCTCCTTCGGTATTCCAAAGCGACATATTATGTGTCTCCATATAAAGCTTTTCACTTCTTTTTCTCGCACCTGTTTAAAAGCGTCTGCCTCGACCCAATTTGTGAAATAATCAGTTAATACGAGTAAGAACCGTACCTTTCCTTTAGATGGGGGAAGGGGTCCTACTATGTCCATGCCCCATTTCATGAATGGCTATGGTGATACCACTGAGTGAAGTAACTCTGTTGGTCGATGCATGTTGTTAGCATACCGTTGGCATTTGTCGCATTTAGCTACGAAATGCTCAGCCTCTCCTTCCATTTTGGGCCAATGGTACCCTGTTCTGATTAGGATTTTGACTAAGGATCTTGCTCCTGCATGATTTCCGCAGTGTCCTTCGTGTACTTCCTTTATTACGTACTCCGTTTGATTGGGTCCGAGGCATTTGCTAAGGGACCTCCAAACATTTTGCGGTATAAAGTATCACGAACGAGGCAATATCGTGCAGCTTTTCGGCGAAGTGCTTGAGATGCTTTTTTATCTTTTGGTACGGTAGCATTCTGCAAAAAAATTACAATTTCGTTTCTCCAATCCCATGTTAAGTTATAAAATGTTACCTCATTTTTGTCCTGGTCGATTTCTGAATGAAATAGGTGTATGACAATTGCATTGTCTTTATTTGTTACGTCAGTAACTGCTGCGAGGTTAGCTAATGCATCCGCTTCTGCATTTTTCTCCCTGGGTATTTGCATAACTTTCCATGTCTGGAATTGCCTTGCTATGTCTCGAGCTGTTTCTAGATATTGTTGCATCCGAGCCTCTCTAGCGGTATAAGTCACATGCATCTGGTTCACCACTAGTTGAGAGTCACTTTTGATCACGACCTGCTCAATTGAGAGTTCTCGTGCCAGTTCAAGCCCTGCAATGACAGCTTCGTACTCTGCGTCATTGTTAGTTATAGGATAACATTTAATGGATTGTCATATCTTTTCACCCGTAGGTGATATTAAAACAATTCCCAAACCGGCTCCTTTTACATTAGAAGAGCCGTCAGTAAATGGGGTCCATATTCCTGGATTAGCCCCGTTAAAGAGTTGTAACTCTTTTTCCACTTCAGGGATTATGCTAGTATTAAAATCAGCGACGAAATCAGCTAAAATTTGAGACTTTATTGCAGTCCTAGGCTGATATATTATGTCATGTTAGCTTAATTCTATTTCCCACTTAGCTAATCTCCTTGATAACTCTTGTTTATGCAAAATATTTCTCAATGGGTACGAGGTCACAACAGTGATTGGATGACATGGAAAATATGACCTTAACTTTCTAGCTGCCATGATTAAAGCTAAGGCTAATTTTTCTAGATGAGGATATCTAGTTTCAACATCTAATAAAGACTTTCTTACATAATAAATTGGATATTGTTTACCTTTGTCTTCTCTTACCAGTACTGCACTTACGACAATTTCTGCAACGGCAAGATAGACCTACAACCTTTCCCCCTCTTTTGGCTTAGACATCAATGGTTTTTTTGATAGATAGGCCTTCAGATCTTTGAGAGCTTGTTGACATTCTTCAGTCCATTCGAACTGATTCTGCTTTTTTAGAACTGAAAAGAATTTAAAACTCTTCTCCAAAGACTTGGAGATAAATCTTCCTAAGGCTGCAATTCTTCCTGTTAGTCTTTGAACTTCTTTTTTGCTCGTAAGTTTATTGGGTATTTAATCAATAACTTTAATCTGAGCGAGGTTACTTCTATACCCCTATTTGATACAAGGAAACCCAAAAACTTACCCGATTCAACACCAAAGGCGCATTTTTCTGGATTTAGTTTCATGTTATACTTGCGTAGGATTTCGAAGGTGATTGAAAGATGCTGGAAATGATCTTCCGCTCGTGTTGATTTCACCAGTATGTCGTCAATATATACTTCCAATATTTTTCCCAGATGTTCCTGAAATATCTTGGTCACTAGCCTTTGATACGTAGCTCCAGCATTTTTCAGGCCAAAAGGCATGACTTTGTAACAGTAAGTCCCCCTGTTTGTAATAAAGGAAGTTTTTTGCTCGTCGGAGGGGTCCATTTTTATCTGATTATAACCAGAGTACGCATCTAGAAAGCTTAACAATTCATGACCTGCAGTGGCATCAATCACTTGATCTATGTGCGGTAATGGAAATGAGTCTTTAGGACATGCTTTATTTAAATCTGTGTAATCTACGCATTAGGATATTTTGGTACCACCACGATATTAGCTAACCAATTAGGATATTTTACCTCGCGTATTGAACCAATTTTCAAGAGTTTTTGTACCTCTTCATCGATTACTTGGTTCTTGAATGGTTCTTGCTTTCTTTTCTTTTGCTCGACAGGTACGAAGGATGGATCTTCATTTAGTTTATGAGTCATCACTTCCGGAGGTATACTTGTCATGTCTGAATGGGACCAAGTAAAACGATCTGCGTTAGCTTTTAAATATTCAATTAACTTACCTCGTCTGGTGGGACTTAGCCTCGTCCCTATGTGAACTTTTTGCTCAGGCTCTCGCTCGAATAGTGGAATAACTTTGAGCTCCTCAGTAGTTGTTTTAATATGCTTGTCTTTTCCGGCTCCTGAATGACATCGGGTCTGGAATCCATGTCCGTATGTTTTGATGGTGCCTCTGTGGTGATTTGGTTCACCTTCTTGTGGCTACCTTCTTCCGTACCTATTTGGGTACCATTTTCTTCCATACTCGTTTGAGTGATTTCCTCGTCTTTTGACTCCTCCGCTACCTCTTTTTTGTTAGAGTGTGCTACTGAATTTATATTCCTTGAAGTTTGCTGATCGTCTCGGATCTGTTGAATCCCCCATTTGGAAGGGAATTTAATTACCTGATGTAAGGTAGATGGTATTGCTTCCATATCGTGGATCCATTGTCTCCCCATGATTACGTTGTAAGCCATATCGGTATTAATGACTTGGAATTTCGTATTCTTGATTACTCCTTCAGCATAGGTACTAAGCTCAATTTTCCCTTTTGTTATTACCGTAGAGTTGTCAAACCCAGATAAGGCTCGTGCTTTTGGGATTAGTTCCTCCATTAGCATTTCTTCCACAACTCTCAACAAAATGATGTTGACTGAACTACCTGGATCAATCAATACTCTTTTTACGTTAGTGTTATGTATAAGTAGGGATATTATCAGTGCGTTGTTGTGAGTAAGCCACAATCCGTTGACATCTGTTTCGTCGAACGATATGTTGTCTGCTTCCACGTCTTCACGAATCCGCTTTCCGTGTGTAATGGTGAATTTTGTTAGTCTTTTGCAGACTACTCCGTTCACCTCTTCTCCTCCGTGTATCACATTCACTATTCTCTTCAGAGACAGTGGTTTTGGGGGCTCTTGCCTGTTCTTCGTGTATGCCTGTTTTCCTTTTTCACTAAACAATTCTGTTAGATAGCCTTGTTTTACTAATTGTTCTACCTCACCTTGCAACAATCTGCAATCTGATGTTCTGTGTCCATGATCGTTGTGGAATTCTCACCAGAAGTTTGGATTCCTTCTGTTTGGATTCGATCTCATTTCTTTGGGCCATCGAACTTTATCGCCCATGTTTCTCAGTACTGTAATTAATTCAGAGGTACTTACATTGAAATTGTAGTCCCCAGTTATCGCGTTACCTCTATCCCGATCCTTTCTGGATCTTGAGGAGGATGAACTTGTATCTCTACTAGACGGTCTATATTTCGACCGTGTGTTTTCAATCCTGGAACGAGTTTCTCGTCCCGCAGGTCCCAAATATAAGTCGTACATGCTCTTACCTGATCTCCTTTCTGGTTCAGAGCGTCTATAACTGGTTCGATCTTCAGCTCTTGATTGAGCAATGGTATCCTCTTCTATTTGTAGCTTGGTATTGTACCTGTTATAGACATCGTTCCATGTCGTGGCTGAGAATTCTCTTAAGATTTCCTCGAGTCTTCTCGTAGCTTCTGAGCTTTTATCATTTAAATTGCTTGCAAATGCCATGCTGCCCAGTTATCAGGTACTCTTGGTAGCATCATTCTTTCTCGTTGAAACCTGTCTACAAATTCGCGAAGCAACTCCGCATCTCCTTGTTTTATTTTGAATATGTCTTCCATTATTTTTTCGACTTTTTGTGCACCGGAATGTACTTTTATAAAAGAATCTGCAAGCTTAGCAAAAGAGTCAATATAATTTTCAGGTAGAAGAGAATACCATGTCAGTGCTCCTTTGGTGAGTGTCTCTCCGAACTTCTTGACCAATACTGACTCAAGTTCTTGTTTAGTCAGATCATTGCCTTTTACTCCTATAGTAAAAGTAGTTACATGATCACGTGGATCGGTTGTCCCGTCATACTTGGGAATATCAGGCATTTTGAATTTCTTGGGAATAGGCAGGGGATCTGCACTTGGCTTCCAAGGTTGTTGAGAATATCTATCAACGTTAATGCCTCTGATGACAGGTGGTACTCCAGGAATTTGCTCGATTCGATCGTTTTGTTCCTTCACCTGTTTATGCAAAGTTAGTAATAAAGATTGTAATTCTAGATTATTGAACATACCTGGTCTTGCTTCGAGGGACTCATTTGGAGTATCTCTACTTCCTGAGTTCGCCAATCCAGATTGTGGAGTTTCCACAGTTGCGGTGTTTTTAGGAGGAGGTGTGGGTGATGCAACCGGTAGTCCCCTCATGAAAGCTTGCAAGGCTTGAGTCACATATTCACTAACCATTTGTTTTACAGTATCTTCTTCTCATGTTTGTTCATTTCCATTGTGATTATTGTTTTGAGTCGCAGATCTCTCTGGGAAATGTTCCCTTGATCCTCGTGGGTATCCTGAGGGTGATGGAACTGGGGTTCCAACCCTCTGTTGGTTGTTGTCGTTGGCGTTCGACATAACTCACAGAATGTTGTTTGAGAAAAAATAGAGATTATCAGATTCTTGGTAACATAACCAATTTGTTTAACCAAAGAATTAGATTCTCTGCCAAAGTTATTTAAAGAAGAACACGGGTTTCTGATAACCAAGAGAATATGGAAATAATTGTAAGTAAATTCGTAAATAGAAAACAATAAAGATGCGCAAAAAGTAAGTATATTTCAATAATGGTTTGAACGTGTCTTTACAAGTTATATTTTACTCCCTTTTATAGGGAATTTCTTAACATAACGTCTACTCTTTTTAGTGATTGAGCATTAATGACTAATAATGGCATTAATGTAATGTTACAATGATTAATCGTAACTGTTGCGTGAAGATTATATAACGTTTGGCTCATTAATTGAAGATCCCGAATCTGCCCTGTATTTCGCCTTGATTCATTCTGATCGTGTCTTTTTATCTTCCCAATTAGGTTGAGCTTCCCGTATCTGCTGATCCCGTGGGTATGCTATTCCGTTCCTCTTTATCTCGCACCTCTTTATAGAGTCTTGTCAAGTTGTCATGTTATCATTGCTCCACATAGATTGTTGAGTCATCATAATTATTACACGTATGAAGCTCATTTTTACCAATACAAATCAACCATCCAAATCAATTGTGTGAAGCTTGTCTTCTTGGAAAACGTGCGAGGAGGAGTTTTCCAAAGGAGACCATGTCAAGATAAACTAAGACACTCCACATGTTCACACTGATGTGTGTTGACCAATCAATCCACCTTCCTTTGGTAAAAGTAAATACTTTTTGCTCTTCATTGCTGACTTTAGTAGAAAGACTTGAGTTTATTTCTTGAACAAAAAATCTGAAGCTTTTGTTGCTTTAAAAAATTTCAAAGTACTTGTGGAAAAAGAAAGCGTCTATGAAATAAAAGCTTTAAGGTCTGATAGAGGAGACGGATTCACTTCAAACGAATTTAATGACTTTTGTCAGTCTTATGGAATTCGTCATTCTCTAACGGTACCTTATTCACCCCAACAAAATGGAGTTGCGGAGAGAAAGAATCGAACGATTTTTAATATGGCTAGATGTACGTTGAAAGCTAAAAGTATGCCCAAGGAATTTTTGGCCAAAGTTGTTTCTTATGCAATTTGTTTGAACAACATCTCTCCAACAAGAAATGTTAGAGATCAAACCCCTAAAGAAGCATGGAGTGGAAGAAAACTAAGTGTCAAGCACTTGAGAATCTTTGGGAGCATAGCCTATGCTCATGTTCCACAACAAGGGAGAGCGAAGCTTGACGATCGAAGTTTCAAGCATGTGTTTGTTGGCTATGATACGAGTTCAAAAGGCTACAAGTTATACAACCCAAGCAGCGGCAAGGTGGTGGTGAGTCGTATTTTTGAATTTGATGAAGAATTGACATGGAATTGGGAAGCTCATGAAAAAACTTCATATGATTTTCTTCCATTCTTTGTGATGAAGAAGAACCAGAGATCGTGCAACCTGTGCAAGATGCAACTCCACCTATTTTACCAACTAATGTTGCATCTCCTTCTTCTCAAGAAATTTCAAATGAACAACCGCAAAGGACGATGAGCATTCAAGAGCTCTAAGATGGCACATAAGGAGTTACTAGTTTTGATTTTTTGTATTGTCTCTTTGCTGATAGTGAACCAATGAACTTTGATGAAGCTGTCACTTACAAAAGATGGAGACAAGCCATGGAAAAGGAGATCGAGTCAAGAGTTAACAACTCTTCCCAAGGGTCATCGAGCAATAAGAGTAAAATGGTCATAAAAGACGAAGAATGCTGATGGAGATGTGGAGAGATACAAGGCATGATTTGTGGCTAAAGACTACAAGCAAAGGCAAGGCATTGACTATGAAGAAGTATATGCACCTGCTGCCCACATGGAGATGATTCGTTTGTTGATCTCTTTGGCGTCGCAAATGAAGTGGAAGATCCATCAACTAGATGTCAAGTCAGCCTTCTTGAATGGCTATCTTGAATAAGAAGTTTATGCTGATGATCTTATTTTTACAGGTAATAACTCAACTTTATTTGAAATTTTTAAGAAAGATATGTCCCTTGAGTTCGAGATGACGGATGTAGGGCTCATGTCATACTACTTGAGCCTAGAAATGAAGTAGATGGAGGATGAAATTTTCATCTCTCAAGAATCTATACGAAGGAGATATTGAAGAAGTTCAACATGATCGATTATAACCCCGTGAACACACTGATGGAGAGTGGGACAAAATTGTCCAAGTTTGATGAAGGAGAAAAAGTGGATCCCGCGTTTTAAACGTCTTGTTGGAAGTTTGAGGTACTTTACTTGCACCATGCCCGATATATTCTTTTCAGTTGGAGTAGTAAGCCGCTTCATGGAAGCTTCTATCTCCACTCATTTGAGAGTCGCTAGAAGAATTCTTCGTTACCTAAAAGGTACGATTGACTTTGGGCTATTTTATTCTTCTTCTAGTGATTTCAACCTTATGGAATTTTGTGATAGTGATTATGCGAGAGATATTGATGATAGAAAAAGCACGACTGGTTTTGTGTTTTTCTTGGGTGATTATGTTATTTCTCGAACTTCAAAGAAACAACCAATTATTACTCTCTCGGTTTGTGAAGATGAATATGTATAAGCAACATCTTGTACCTGTCATGCTGTTTGGTTGAGAAGATTATTGAAGGAACTCAAGTTTCCACAAATTGAAGCTACGGAGATTTGTATTGACAACAAATCCGCACAAACACTCGCGAAGAAGCCGGTGTATCATGATCGGAGCAAGCATATAGACACAAGGTATCACTTCATTAGAGAATACATTGCCAAGAAGGATTCAAGCTCAAATATGTGAAGTCTCATGATCAAGTTGCAGATATCTTCACAAAACCTCTCAAATTTGAAAATTTTCAGATATTGAGATCCTGTCTTGGAATGAAGAAAAAATTCAAAATTAAGAGAGAAGTTTGTGGGAGCCATTAAAATAAAAATAAATAAAAGAAAAATCAAAACAAAAGCTAGAAACAAGTTTGCAATGCAACAAGTGGGAATGAACGATAACAAGATAATTTTCAAATTGCAACAAATGAATTTGATTGGCTGAATTGTACGGCTCCTTTCCTTATAAATAGAGCCATTCAGTTTCAATTTAAACAGACCAAATTGAGAGAAGCAACAGAGAGTTAGAGAGAGTAATTCACATAGTTGTCTATGAGATAAATAGTGAGTGAGAGTAATATCGTAGTGAGGTGCTTAAAATAAAATTGTTATTTCTGTTTGAAGTTGCAGTAGTCTCTTGACACTATCAAATTGTAATATTATTGTGGTATTATATTGCTCCGCTCGAGTGTTGTATCTTATCATGTTAAAAGAGTTGGTGTTGTTGTTACTCTCTTGTGTTATTGTTATTTGTCGTGAATATTATTCTTGGGCGGGATATTATTTTCCCAACACTTTGTACCCCACCAACCAAAAGAAAAAATAACCTTGAACTAAGATTGTGTTGGAAGCTGCTTATTCTCTGGGAAGGACCAAAAGAAATATTTTCTCAAGTATATTATTGTTGACACTGTTTATACTAGAGACAAAGGTAGTGGGATCTGATATCATGGAATGAATGACTGAAAGGCTTCTATTGAACTTCTTAGTTGAAAGTGTAGTTTAGCAAACAATATTCGATATGGAGGTTAGGGAAAAGGTCTGTCTTACAGGTGTTACTTTTAGGAGTATTATTTTATGGTACCATGTAATGCTACAGTTTGACTTTATACATTCAAAGGATGTCTGGAATACAATGAAGTGAGATTTCTATTTTTGTATGAGGTTTTATTTTTGAAGGTTCATTACTGGTTTCTTTCTTGCTGCCATCCCTTGGTATGTTGCTGCATTTATCCTGCTATGCACTAGATTAATTGATCATCGAGAGAAACCAGGATATGTTACATGCACCATTGCTGTAAGCGCTTTTTTTTTTTTTTTTTTTTTGTGATACGTTCAACTTTTCATTCATTTCTAACGAGTTTTCCTTCATGGTATCAGCATGCCTATAAGGTCATGGTATATAACATAACTTTACAAGTTATTATAGAAACAATATGTGCACAAAATTTTCATTGTTATGGTTATCATGATTAACTAACATTAGATTATGAAGGGAAAAACTATGATTCATAGGTTAGTAAATGTGAAGATATTATTTGAAAAGAATCTTCATTTTCTTTTAGAGTTCCATAGCAGGAGGGAAACAAGTTCAATTACAGTAGACATGATGTAGGTGCAGAATTTCAAGAATACTTTCACAAGAAAGACCATTACACTCTTAGCAAGTCCAAGCTTAATGAATTATGATCACTGCATGAGAGTGAAAATATGTGCGCATTAATTCAAGATTCATTTAAGAATTTTGTCAATGAAATGACACACAACTGGTACATGCTTGTTAATCAAAAGTTCGTCTATTATGCTAAACTAGCTATTTGAGATGTAGAGTGATAGTAGTTGACAATATAATATGTTCTTCCTAGCTTAATATCTCCATCTAATAGTGTTGCGTGTTGCAGGCTGTTCTTGCTACTATTGCCATCGTATTTGGTTTAATAAGGATATAATTGAAAACTGGTGATCAACTTGTGTTGGGTCATATGTGTGCTAGGTAGTTTGATTAATGTGCGTGTAATCAGAAGATGTCGGTAAAGAATTGCATGTTTTAGATATAGGCTTCATGTATTTAATGAAACCATCCAAAACTGCCATGTTTGTGTAAGATGTTCTAATTATGAGACTGACTGCTTTAAACATGGTGCAAAAGTATGCATTTGTGCTCGGGGAAATCAAGTAAAAGTTGTTGTATGTTGAGCGAAGACACAAAAGTCTCTATCAATCTCTCTTGGCTGCAACTCTAGGAATGAAAACAACTAGTAGAAGTCGTACCAATTGTTAGGTTCTAAATTAAATTCTACTGAAGGATAAGATAAGATATATATATATATATATATCTTTTATCTTATCCGTTCGACTATAGAAGCAATCCATCTGGTAAGGAGATTAGTGGAGCAGTACAGGGAAAGGAAGAAGGATTTGCATATGGTGTTTATTGACCTTGAGAAGGCATACGATAAAGTTCCGAGGGAGGTCCTGTGGAGGTGTTTGGAGGTTAGCAGCGTTCCGGTATCGTACATTAAGGTGATTAAGGATATGTATGATGATGCTAAGACTCGGGTGAGGACTGTGGGTGGTGAATCGGACCATTTCCCTGTGGTGATGAGGTTGTACCAGGGATCGGCTCTTAGCCCATTTTTATTTGTCTTGGCGATGGATGTACTGTCGCGTCACATCCAAGGGGAGGTGCCATGGTGCATGATATTTGCTTATGATATAATGTTGATTGACGAGATGCGCAGTGGAGTTAACGCGAGGTTGGAGGTTTGGAGACAGACCTTGGAGTCTAAAGGTTTCAAACTGAGTAGAACCAAGACAGAATACTTGGAGTGCAAATTCAGTGAGACCCATTGTCGCGCCCCCTTTTTCTCTCCTTACGGATAGTCAGGGTTTTCGACATTATCGGGACAACTCATTTTCTTTTGGAAAAAGGGATATAAATAATTGAAGAGTCGCCACCTAACGAATTAAGGTGCGTTAGGGAACCTATTGCGGGTCATTTATAAAACTAATTGTACAACCAGAGATTCGGTAAGGGCTTGAAGTTACTTCAAAGGGAAGGTGTTAGGCACCCTTTGAAGTCCACAACGGTGGGTCCCGGCCAAACATACTTTGTGAATTAGTCAAGTGCAAATAAGCAGTCTAAGCATACATATGTAAAAGAAATAAGGTTTTAACACATACGCAGTATAAGCACACATATATGAAAGGAAATGGGGTCCTAAGTTGTTTATCCTATAGGATCATATCCATGCAATGTCCGGTAATCACTCCTCAATGAAAGGGGCTACACGTTGCATTAGCTCACAGGTCATCATATCCTTTTCTACCCATTATCCCACCCCTTAGTGGTTATTAAGCGAGTTTTATTAACGAACTCTAAGCATGTTGTTACCCGTCCCTTCCTTGTGGTCCTGGAGGAGCTTAAGACCTCTAAATTTGGTCAGTTCTAGACAATTCTAAGGTATTTAAAAGGCAAAAATCTAGGCGACAAACAAATAACATGTAGGACAAGCAAATAGGGGAAAAAGCAGTTAAAAGGCTCACGTTTACCTCCACATGTATACAAACAAACAACACGTCTCAAACACAGATTCATGTAATTTTAGAAAAATCCTAGGACAGGATGTCTAGATGAACATCAATACACAGAGCATATAACACTGTTTCAAAACTCGATGGCAGGGTCTTAATCAGCTTGTCTACTAATTTTAAATCCTATAAGACTTAAGCAGTTTAAACACAATCAAAACGCAGTTTCCAGTTTTATATAAAGACCTTAATCACCTAAGGCTTTCCTAGGCGTGGGACTATACATAATCACACTTACAAGATGGTTGTTTAAATAGTTTGAGATTATTAAACCTATAGGCATGCTGAATCTAGGTGATATAGATTTTAACAAGTGCTTTGTACCAGTTGTGTTTAGTGACATGATACCTATACGTGGGGCTGTTTTTAAACCTTTTCATGGACAATTACTCATTTTAATCTAAATAGACACAATTTAAACAAATGCAAACAAAGTTCCTAAAACATGGTATCTAATGCATACTGGAACGACAGTTTTTACTAAGACAAGATTATTAACCTAGTAGCAGGATCTCTAAGTGAAAGTACTTGTGCAGAATTAAAGCATGGAATAGTGATATGTAGTATACTGAAGCAATAAACGTGAATCCCTAAAAACAGGATATCTAATGCAGGTTTTAACATGGTTTGAATGCAAATGAACACATCAGTCCTAGAACATGGCTTCTAATGCAGATTTGCAGAATATAAAGCCTATAGCATGTTTTTCTACCCAGTATTACCCACAATATCATACAACTACTCTCCCTTTTCACTAGTCACCCTAATATCTGTTTACAATTAATTATTACAGACCAATGATTGAATGAATTACACAAATGGAATAAAATTAAACTATAGGAAGCCTTAAGTAGGCCCAAAGAAAACCTGGGAATACCAGGCCTTCAGTAGTCTCAAATGCCAAGGATTTCATAGCCAAAATCGTGTCCAGATGTGTCAGAGTTCCCTAAGATCTCAAGGATCCCGTGTAGTGCTCATACCTAGACTTTTCACAACAAGGATTGAGTATGTGCAATGTGGAATGGCCATCCCCAGTGTGCCAGAGTTCAGAGAAATCTCAAGAGGATCCCAAGGTAGTACACACACTAGAGGGGCAAAACTTAGGGACTTAAGAGTAAAGTGAGAGTGCTTGACATAGTTTTAAAAACTTTTGGACAGGAAAACAATATTGAAATGACTCTATAAGTAAAGAGGTTTTCTGAAAATAAGTAACTCATTTAGTAGAAAAGCAGTTTGAGAACAGTACAAACACTTTTGAAAATCAGCAAAACAGCCTAGTTGGTTTCAGAACAAATAGGTCCAACATCACTCAATCAACATCTTTCACACATGGGTAGTGGGAATTGGGGACACATAGAACACATTA
The DNA here is from genome assembly GCA_005239495.1 of Nicotiana undulata. Lineage (NCBI taxonomy): Eukaryota > Viridiplantae > Streptophyta > Magnoliopsida > Solanales > Solanaceae > Nicotiana > Nicotiana undulata. Next base: position 18,638 of record MDKH01076854.1, read on the forward strand.
GTGTATAGTAGCAACACATAAACAACAGGATGCACAGAAGTTTTTTCAAGAGTTTATAGGATTAATAAGTCAATTATAAAATTAGTGGTAGAGACATAGAGCAAAGATCACAAAACAGCCATGTGGAAATACATTAACACTGGACAGGTTAAGCACACAACCAAAGTGACTTTGAGATACTAGACAACTTAGAGAAGCAAGAACCTAAGTGAACAGATTAGGCAAACATCACAAGTATTCATGTTCAAACATGCTAACATGCTGGACAAACTGATTGAAACATGCTAGATAAAACAGTAGGCAGATTGTTTTGGGTTAGACATACCAATCACAAATTTAACAGAATAAAATTCAGACATGCTAGGTGAAACAATAACTAGGCAATGTAGTTTATACATGCTAGTTACATATTGAGCAAACAAGATAGTAAACAGGAACAAGATTGGAACTCCTAATCAATGAACTAAAACAACAATGAAACACATAGAGTATTAGCTTCGTAATTAAATTAGGACATACCAGTTAGGGAGAGAAAACACAGAGTGTAGAGCAGATGTTGTGCAATAGCTAGCCTTGGCTTACAGCCGGCTAGATCAATGAAGATTGCAAGTAACAAAGAAGAACATAGAGCTTTTAAGTGTAAGATTGTTTTGAACTAATGTTCGTGTGTAGAAGTGAGAATAGAGGAGAGCATATATAGTAGTTAAGAGCTAACCAGAATAAGGTAAAGAGATCACTTATTCAACAATTGAGGAAAATCAATAATGCACAAAATCAGTAGTCTCCCTTAATTAAGGGGTAATTACCCAACGGTAAAAGACAGGACAACATTTAAGGAAAGAGAAATCAAGTAAGACCTAAGAACATAATGGGTAATTAGGGGTACATAAACAGGGGTTCAATTAAGGAAGCAATTTTTGAGGAATCTGTAAGTACCACGGCTAATCAAATAAGGCAAGAAAATAATTAAAAGGTGTAAAATAGGAAAATAATCAAGAATCATAACATAGGTCTTAAAAGAGCAAATCAGTGAATCAAAACTCAGAATAACACTGATTTAAGGGGAAAAATATTGGTTTCCATGAATAAACAAATAAGGCTGAATATAAACACATAAAATCAGTCGAGAATCGAATCATAAACCCTAGTAGAGACATACTAGGGTAAAAATCAGAAGACATCAAATTAAGCTAAAGGAAAATCATGAGAATCAAAGCACAGAACGAGAACAGTGCATAAGTAATATGGTCAAACTCAGAATCAAAGCAAAAATGTCAAAAACTTGGAGTTTTAGCATAAACTAGTTAGGGTTGAGGCAAGCTCAACATAAACCGGTCAAAATTCATAAGAACAGGAGATTAACAATTCAAAAGAAGAAAACCTTTGGGGAAAATAATTTTCAGGAAACCCTAGTTTAGGAAAATGGAAAGCCACTCGAAAAACCAGAAGATTTTCATAAAAAAACATGTGAAATAAGTTTGATCCCCCTCAGATCTGTACAGATCTGAGGAGTTCATTGGACGGAATTAGGGTTTTCAGAAGTGAAACAGAGATGAAGACATATGCTTAGAAATCCATATATTTAAGGCGAAATAAGAAGTTCTTACTCGAATTCGAACCAGAATGGCCTGAAACAGGCAAGAAAGAACCAAAGGCGTAAGCGGACTAGCCCTGGTCCCTTGAGAATCTCCTCAAGGACCTTAGAGATGAAGGTACCCGACATAGAGGAGGCCGCTAGAGACCTGGGGTGGTGCAAAACCGCCATGAAAGTTAGTAGGTGAGTGACGGCGAGGGAGAGTTAGGGTTAGGATTAGAGAGCATCTGAGAGAGAAGGGGAATGAGACATGGCTTAGTCCCGTGGAGATGAAGGCATGTATTAGCCTTATGCAGATGGAGGCAGAGCTTAGCCTCATGCGGGATGTGGGCAGAGATTAGCCTTATGCAAATGGAGGTAGAGATTAGCCTTATGTAGGATGTGGGACAGGGCTTAGTCCCATGCAGGATGAAGGCAGAGATTAGCCTTATGCAAATGGAGGCAGAGATTATCTTTATGCAGATGGAGGCAGAGCTTAGCCTCATGCAGGATGTGGGATAGGGCTTATTCCCATGCAAGTTGAAGGCAGAGATTAGCCTTATGCAAATGGAGGCAGAGATTAGCCTTATGCAGATGTGGGACATGGCTTAGTCCCATGCAAGATGGAGACACAACTTAGTCTTATGCAGGCGAAGGCAGAGATTAGCCTTATGCATATGTGAAGGTAGAGCTTAACCTCATGCAAAGTGTGGGACATGGCTTAGTCCCATGCAAGTGGAAGGCAGAGATTAGCCTTATGCAAATGCGGAGGAAAAGTTTAGCCTCATGAAAGATGCGGAGGTAGAGCTTAACCTCATGCAAGATGAAGACATCGTTTAGCCTTATGCAGAAAATAGAATAAATAGCAGATAACAACAAAATTTCTTAGTTGGTAGCAGATTTTTCAGTATTGCGGTTGTTGTGAAGGTTGTGACTTCGAGGCATGTTTATTCTTTGTTCCTGCATCCAAAGAAAAATCGCGAGTTCTGTAACGGGGGAGGTCGGTTTGTGTCTCTATCGACTTGCTCGACTTGCTTTGCTTGGTCTGAAGATCCTGTTCAAATCCTATTTGTGTCTCTAAATAGAGCTATTTTTTGCAAACATGCTTGGTTTGGTAAAGACATAGTAAGAAATATATTTTAATAATTTTAGTTAAACCGACGACCGTGTCAAGACCCACGATATTGCAACCTCTTTACGCTATGGAATTTTGAGGGTCCTCCTCAAAATTCTGCCCCAATTAGCTGGTTTGACGTCTTTTACTACTGTACATGCTGCGATTGGCTGAACTTGCTTCGAAATTTTGAGGGTACTCCTCAAAATTCTGCCCCAGTTTCCTATTATGGGGGAAAGAAGATTTTTATTGAATTGTGACCGAACCCACAGGGCTGCCTACGTATCCCTTCTTAAACGGGAATCAGGTCGAGCGTAGTTCAATTTACATCATTTGAGAAAAGCATAAAGGATTACATATAGTATCGCTTGATTTCATCTGAGTTGATTGGTTTTGGACAGACTTCTCTGTCCATTTCTGCAAGTGTAAGAGTTCCTCCTGTCAGTACTCTGTGAACCATGTAAGGACCATGCCAATTAGGAGAGAATTTCCCTTTGGCTTCATCCTGATGTAGAAAGATCTCCTTCACCACCAGCTGCCCTGTTGTGAACTGTCTCGACTTGACTCTTTTGTTGAAAGCTCTGGACATCCTGTTCTGATAGAGTTTCCCATGACACACTGCGTTCATCCTCTTTCCGTCTATGAGAGTGAGTTTCTCATAGCGACTCCTTACCCATTCTGCATCGCTGAGTTGAGATTCTTGTATGATCCTCAAAGAAGGGATCTCCACTTCGCCAGGGATAACAACTTCTGTACCATAGACCAATAAGTAGGGAGTTGCCCCGGTTGATGTGCAGACTGTGATGCAATGTCTTAGTAAGGCAAATGACAACTTCTCGTGCCACTGTTTGTGATTTTCTACCATCTTTCTCAATATCTTCTTGATGTTCTTGTTGGCGGCTTATACAACTCTGTTCATCTGATGTCTATAGGATATGGAATTCTTGTTCTTGATTTTGAAAGTCTCACACACGGTCTTCATCAGATCTCTATTGAGATTGGCGGCATTGTCAGTGATGATTGATTTTGGAACTCCGGATCGACAAACAATCCGGTCGCGGACAAAGTCTGCCACGACTTTCTTAGTCACTGCTTTGTTAGATGCTGACCCATTTGGTGAAGTAATCAATAGCTACCAAGATGAACCTGTGCCCATTTGAGGCGGTGGGCTCGATCGGACCGATGACGTCCATTCCCCAGGCGGCAAATGGCCAAGGTGAGCTAGTTACATTGAGTTCATTTGGCGGTACTTTTATCATGTCTGCATGTACCTGATAGCATTTCCGAACATACTAGATGCAGTCAGTCTCCATGGTCATCCAGAAATAACCGGCTTTAAGTATCTTTTTGGCCATCACAAAGCCATTCATATGCGAGCCGCAGGTTCCAACATGTATCTCTTCAAGTAGATTAGAAGCTTCCTTTGCGTTGACACATCTTAACAATCCCAAATCAGGAGTTCTCCTGTACATGGTTCCTTCGATGTGGAAGAAACTGTTGGAAAACCTTCGAAGCGTATGTTTTTGGGTATGATTTGCATGTTCTGGATACTATCCCTTTGCCAAGTATTCCTTGATGTCATGGAACCAAGGTTTCCCGTCTGCTTATTCTTCAACAGGGGCACAATATGCCGGCTGGCTATGGATCTTTACTGGAATAGGATCAATGAAGTTATTATCCGGATGCTGTATCATGGATGATAAAGTGTCCAGTGCATCGGCAAACTCGTTTTGAATTCTAGGGACGTGCCAAAATTCTATCTTTGTGAACCTCTTTCTCAATTCCTGCACATGGTGCAAATACGGCAATATCTTGGAATTCTTGTAGCCTATTCTCCTTGTACTTGGTGTATAAGAAAATCTGAATCACCCATAACCAGCAACTCCTGAATATTCATGTCGATGTCCATGTTGAGCCCTAGTATGCAGGATTCATACTCTGCCATGTTGTTGGTGCAAGGAAATCTGAGTTTAGCAGATACCGGATAATGTTGGCCAGTTTCCGATACTAATACTGCTCCAACGCCGACTCCTTTGAAATTTGTTGCTCCGTCAAAGAACATACTCCATCAATCATAGGATTCAGCAATGTCTTCTCCTATGAACAACATCTCTTTATTGGGAAGATATGTTTTCAGAGGTTCATACTCTCCTCCCACAGGATTTTCAGCAAGATGATCTGCCAATGCCTGTCCCTTGACCGCTTTCTGAGTCACATAGACGATGTTGAACTCACTCAATAGGATTTGCCACTTAGACAGCTTGCCAGTGGGCATGGGCTTCTGAAAGATATACTTCAAGGGATCCATTCTCGATATGAGGTGTGTCGTGTAGGCACAGAAGTAGTCTCTCAGCTTCTGAGCCACCCAGGTCAGAGCGCAACAAGTACATTCCAGTAGGGAGTACCGTTCTTCATATATAGTGAACTTCGTACTCAAATAATAGAGAGCTTGCTCCTTTCTCCCTGTCTCGTCATGCTGCCCCAGAACGCAACCGGAATCTCCATCTATTACCGCAATGTAGAGTAACAAGGGTCTACCTGGATTTCAAGGGACCAAGACTGGTGGCGTCGATAAGTACTCCTTGATTATGTCGAAGGCCTTTTGACAATCCTCGTTCCATTTGGTTGCAGCATCTTTCTTCAACATCTTGAAAATGGGTTCACATATGACCGTGGACTGGGCTAAGAACCAACTGATGTAGTTCAGTCGTCCCAGAAAACTCATTACATCTTTCTTATTCTTTGGCGGTGGTAGATCCAAGATGGCTTTGACCTTTGAGGGATCCAGTTGTGTCCCTCGGCGGTTGACGATGAACCCAAGTAACTTTTCGGCAGGAACCCCGAATGCACATTTTGCGGGATTTAGCTTCAAGTTGTATTTCCCCAATCTGTTGAAAAACTTCCTCAAATCTTCTGTATGATCTGTGGCCTTCTTAGATTTAATGATGACATCGTCCACATATAACTCGATCTCCTTATGTATCATATCATGAAAAATGGTAGTCATGGCCCTCATGTAGGTGGCCCCAACATTCTTTAGGCCGAATGTCATCATCTTGTAACAATGTACCCCCCATGGCGTAATGAAAGCGGTTTTCTCAGCGTCCTCCTCGTCCATCCAGATCTGATGGTAACCGGCGAAACAATCCACAAATGACTAAAGTTCATGTTTTGCACAGTTGTCGATTAGGATGTGTATGTTTGGAAGGGGGAAATCATCCTTGGGACTGGCTCAGTTGAGATCCCGGTAATCGACACAAACCCTAACCTTTCCATCCTTCTTCGGTACTGGCACGATGTTGTCTAACCATGTTGGGTATTCAACCACCCTTTGGACCTTGGCGTTGATTTGTTTAGTGACTTCCTCCTTGATTTTCATATTCATATCAGGCTTGAACTTCTTGAGCTTCTGATTCACTGGCGAGCACATTGGGTTGGTGGGCAACTTGTGAGCCACGATAGATGTACTTAATCCGGTCATATCATCGTATGACCATGCAAGTATGTCTTCATATTCCTTAAAGAATTGTGTGTACTCTTCTTTCTCTGACGGTAACAAGTGGATGCTGATGCGAGTTTCTTTAACAATCTGTGAATCTCCCAAGTTGATTACCTCAGTTTCGTCCAGATTGGACTTAGGCATGTTTTCAAAGTCCTCTACTTCTCTGACTATTTCTTCGGCTATGATATCTTCTTCTTCTGAATCACTATCTTTTGTTGCGTTGTCTCATTGCATGTGACGGTCATTGGTTCATCAAGACATGGAATAGTAATGATGTATAGATAAAAATATGAGAGAAAAATGATAATAATAAATACTGACTCATTAAAATAGGAAAGCGATTTTTCAATAATTTAAACAAACGTTTTTGGAATACTGGAGATTTATTTAAAACAGAAATGCAAAAAGGAAATCATTAGCAAACAAAATAAACAGCGCTTGTTCAGCCTTGCTACCCTGGGACTCGTCGGGCCCTGGATGGTCGGACAATCCAGTTTCTAAGGAATGATCCCCTGCTCACATCTTGGATGGTAAGGCCTTCCTCCTCGTCGTCCTCGACAATTACACAGCAGTCCATATCCTCGTCCTCCAAGAACAAGTTCCTTAAGGCTGCCAATGCTTCCTCCTCTTCTGATCCCCATATGACGTCGACTTGCTGGAAAGTCTATTCCAAATGCGGTATGGGTTTCTCCAATGTATAGTAAGGACCGCGCCATGGTGGCGACCAATTTGATATTCTTGCCAAGTGTACTGATATCCCAGGCCGAAAGTAGTGCCATGACGCTTCAGCCGTATCGGCTTGGAAATGCCCTGAAGATTCTTGCCGAGACCCTTGTCAGGTTCATATCTGCTCCAATTCAAAATTCTTGCTATCTTACTATCCCACCATTTATCTTTATCTATTGCATTGACCCACTCGATGTGGTGGTAAGTTTCTCCCCAGCCTTCTTCTACCCTCAACTACCGGGATAGTATGGTAGTTATAGATGGGGTTGCTCCCATCTCCATGGATAATTACCTTTTGATGATTCCACTCAAATTTTACTGCCTGATGTAGAGTCGATGCCACAGCTCCGGAGGCATGTATCTATGGACGTCCTAATAACAGATTATATGACGGGATATATCTAACACCTGGAGTTCGACCTCAAACTATGTAGGTCCTTCTCGTATTTCGTACAATCCCTTTCCCAACCTCTTTAGTGTTGTCAATGGGAAAATGTTAAGGCTGGACCCTCCATCGATCAGAGCCCTGGTAATGAAGTAATCTTCACATTGCACAGTAATGCGTAGTGCCCTGTTGTGACTCAAACCTTCAGGTGGTATTTCATCCTCGTAGAAAGTAATCTTGTGATTTTCTAATACCTGCCTCACCATGTTAGCCATCTCTCCGCTTTTGATGTTGTTAGGCACATACGCTTCATTCAACACTTTCATTAGAGCACTTCTATGTGCTTCCGAATTCTGCAGCAATGATAAGATAGATATCTAGGCCAGAGTCTTGTTCAGATGATCTATGAATGAGTACTCCCTGGCTTGCACCTTCCTCTAGAGGTCATACGGGTTTGTTTCAATGACGGGAGGCCTGTTGGAAGCATGCTTGCTGAACTCTCCCAAGTGTTCGGGTATGTATACCCTTGCAGTCCTAGTCATCCCTTGTGCAGCACCAGCTTCTTCTATCTTGACCTTTCCTTTCCTTTTAGCTTCAGCTATGTAATCCCAGGGCACATCCTTATTGTCAATAGGCGATGTGGTGGATATGATCACTGTGAGTGGTGTGGCTACCTTCACTTGGAATAGGTGTCGTAGCAGGTGGCACTACTTCAACCTCAAATGACACATGCGGGTCTGTAGATGGTGCTACTTCAAACTCGAACGGGACTGATGTGGTTACCTTGGCCTCTCCTAAAGGCTGTATCTGTACTATAATGGGATTGAGTGTAACTGCTGGCTTCTTGGGATCATCACCTTCGTTGATTAACCCGATTGACCCCTCTGGATCCATACTTCATCCATTTCTATCACATTGACGCCTTCACCCCTATGATCTGGGAGGGTGTTATTGCGAACATTAAGAGTAGCCTCCTTTTCCTGGATAATTTTATTGTCAATCAAAGCCTGGATTTTATCCGTCAACGAGCGGCATTCATCGATGATATGTCCTTTCATGCCGGAATGGTATGCATAGGTTTCTTTTGGGAACCATTGAGATGGATTCTCTGTGGCTACAACAGGGATAAGAGTGACATAACCAGCATCTTGTAGCCTTTCATAAAGCTAGTCAATGGGCTCGGCAATGGCGGTGTACTGTTTGGGTGGTCTGTGGTCGAAGTTAGGTCGAGGCCTTGGGAAGTTTTGGCGAGTTGGAGGTGACTGATAATGAGATGGTTGGGAATTATAAGTGTGATAAACAGTGGCTGGTTAGGAATATCTGGGAGATGATGGTTGATATGGGGGTGACGGTTGATAGGTGGGTGGAGGTGTTGGTTGATAGGTGGGTGGAGGTGCTTGGTATGCTAGTGGAGAGGTTCGATACACGAATGGCTTTTTGGATCCTTGTGAAACCATTACCGCTCCTGCGTCCTTCTTCTTAGATATACCACCGAACTGCAGCGTTTCAAAATTCGTGACCATACCGCTCTTGATACCCTCTTCGATCCTTTCACCCAGCTTAATGATGTCAGAGAACTTGTGATCTTCAATAACCATCAGCCTTTCATAGTATTGCAGGTCCTGTGCCCTGGTGAAGAATTTGTTCATTTTCTCCTCGTCCAATGCTGGCCTAACCTTGGACGCTTTTGACCTCTAACGAGTGGCATACTCGCAAAAGGTTTTAGTGGGTTTCTTTTTGAGATTCTGAATGTAAAAGACGTCCGGTGCATTTTTCGTATTGAACCTGAATCGGTCCATGAAATCTGATGCCATACTCACCCAATTAGACCACTTCTTGGGATCCTGGCTGATGTACCAGGACAAAGCATCCCCTGTAACGCTCCTCATGAACAATTTCATCCGGTTCTTTTCGTCTCTTCCAACTCTGACCAGTTTGTCACAATAGGCCCTCAGATGGACCCTGGGGTCACCAGTACCGTCGAACATTTCGAACTTGGGAGGTTTGTAACCCTTCGGCAGTTCCACATCAGGATGTATACAGAGATCTTCATAATTTAATCCTTCGATCCCCTTACCTCCTTCCACGCCTTGAACTCGGCTAGTCAATTTCTTGAGTTCTTCGGCCAAGCTCCTGATGAACAGATCCTTCTCACTGGATTCCGGTGTATAAGATATGGGTTGGGTGGAGTGAGGTAGAGTCTCCACGTATATGGGGTTATTCTGGTGGCCAGGTGCTTGAGCATAGAGGTGATCATTGGTGGAATTTTGTGGTTCAAGGATGATTGGTGGAGTGTTTTGTGGAGTGTGCAAAGTGTTTTGTTGGTATTGTGGTGGGATGGTTTGTGGTGGGGTCGTATAGTGGTGAGTTGCAGGAGGATTCTGTTTATTGGGTGTATTCTGAGGTGGTGCGGGGTTTTGAGTGTTCGGGTGGCTGACATTTGGAACGCTAAGTGAGAAGGACAAGTTTGCTAGGTTCCGAACATGTTCAAGTTCTCCTTGAAGTTTCAACAGCCTTTGTTCAAGTTGTGACACAACATCATTCGGGACCTGAGTACCCCAACTGTCAGAAACCTCTGGATGTTCAGCTAGTGTAGTGTTTTCTTTTCTGATGTTGTTCAAGTCTTCCATCTTCTCTTTTCCCTTGCCTTTCGGTGGACTAGGAGGAGGAGAAGGTGGAGGTCCCCTGGATCTTGTATGATATGCTGATGATGCCAAAATGCACGAACCAACCTTTGGGGAAGAAGAATAATCAAAAGAAAAATAAAGTAAAAACAAAAGGTAGCCAAGTTAGTGAGGATTATGATAAAAGTATTTGGAATACTTAAACACGTATTGCAGAAATGTAAACGTGTCCTAATTTGGGAGCCTCGTTGTGCCCGAGGTAGGCTTAGAGACAAGTTGATTTGGAGAACTTAGATGCCGAAATGCCTCATTTCATTAATATAAAATATACGAATCCCAAAACGATGCTAAAATAACAATAGGAAAGAAGTCATTAATGGCACTTGTCCTTATTACATTTTATGAAAGCAAAAGATAAATCTAGCCTATTTGGTCCCAGAAGGACCTTCCCTAGATTCGATATTCTTGATTCCATCGAAAACATTTCCCAGCTCGTGGAGTCCTTGAAGCAGGTATGCCCTAGCCAAGTGTCCTCCTTCGTTCCCTTCAGCGTTCTGGAAATCCTCGATCCTTTTTATGATTTTTCCCTCCAGCTCCACTATACCTCGCTCCAGATATTCCAGCTTTCTGTTGGAAGTAACGGCCATCTCCTTCCATTCCTCGATCAGCCTCCTATTAGTCTCATGTATCTCCCGGTGCTCATTCTCGGAATTGTGGACCCTCTTGCGCAGTCTGTTGTACTTGACCTAAGCCTCATCATCCTCATCTATGATTCTATTGCCTCGACTGACTCCTGGCCTCACTACCCCATCCAAGTTATCTTCTAGCCACGCCTGGTAGAAAGGTGCACACCCAGCATGGTACCTGTCTGGCTCAATAGTATTTTCTCTCTAGGATGATCTTGCAGTGCCACATGTGCTGAGCTTGACAGTTGTAAGGGATATCATCGTCCTGAAAGTCCGCTCTGAAGTGACCCATTTTTCCGACCCTTGGTACGACCTGTCTCCTGCCCGCTTGCCTCATGACTCAGATAGGAACATAAGGATATATCCCTCTTAGCCCAATCAACACTAAGTATGGGGAATCCCTGGATCTGATGATAAATTCGTCCGTCGGGAACCACTCAAACATCCATTGCACTTGTTCTTCTATCAGATTGTCAAAGCATTCCACCCGCTCCTTGGCACTTTCTGGTTGAGCAAATCTGTCCGGAATGTAGGTCATCCTCTTGGGGTGATGGAAAGCAATATGGTCATTCCAAGCCCTTCGCGGAAGTTCTTGGCGGTATTGGCCTCTTTGAAGATGTTCTATGAGCCACAATTGCAGCAACAGGTTACAACCCTCAAAATGTTTAACCCCTCTTTGACAACGCTCCAAAGCTCGGTAAATGTCAGCTAAGATCATAGGGACAATGATGTATGTTTGTCCATCGATCCCTTCCATCAAGGTCCTGGCGACCATGGCTAGTCTGGTATGAATCCTTTCCCTCTTTGTCGGGAATACTATCAAGCCCAAAAAGCACACAATAAACACGAATACCCTGCGGTGGATGTGACCCAGAGATGTAGTGGCGAACTCGTCATGATAGGTACGGTACGATTTGCTATGACCATATCTTTCATACAAGTATTCGAATGGTATGTAGGATTGTTTCAGACACTCCAGTTCAGAATTTTTCTTCAACCCCATCATTTTCAGGAACCCTTTACCCGTGCGGTTTTTAGGTACCAACAACCCAGGGCTTTCCCAAGAAAATCCATCCAGTCCTCCTATTTCTTCTAAGAGCGGTGTCATTTCAATATTCCCAAAGCGGAATATAACTCTTTCACTGTACCAAAACAAAGTCGCGGCCTCAATCAACATGTTGTTTGGCTAGATGTCCAGAAGAGAAGGTAAATTTCCCAGATGCTTCCTTACGTGTTGCTTATTACTTGAAGGAAGGTCTTCCCACTAGTCTAGGAGCATTGGTGGAATATTGCTGACCATACCGAATCTGGAGACCTCGTGCCTCATTTTCCGCAAGACAAAAATGGTTAGGCCCTTTCCCCTATAGGATTCGACTATTTATACACATACGATTAGCATAATGGCATTTAGTTCTCCAAATTAATACACAGAAATGTGATTGCGTCCGTTGGGATTATGAAAACCCCGGTGGACTTTTGGATAAGGCTTGTCTTAAAGGGTTATTGTGCGGACGACACATCAACCCGCCTAGGTTTGACCATGATGCATGCACAATATAACAAGAGTAAGGTTTTTATGGGGGTTTAGACTGGTACCCTCGAGCGGACAACTCGAGGGAGAAAGGCACAGAATCGTCGACTGCACCGCTGATTGAGTGATTTTACCGCAAATAAACCTTTCTGAATTTAGGAGGTGATATAAATTGGAAGAGCACAACCACTCATCAAGCGTTGCTATAGGATTTGTATAGGCACGAGTGGAATATGATGTTGAGCATGATTATGCAGCAATAAATAAGCAATAAATAACATGTTGTCACGTATTTGCACATCACGTAAGCGATAAGTACAACAATTATAATTGAAAGCGGTTACAGAAGAAAATAAAGAAACATGTCAGTTTCATTTTGAAAAAAAAAACTTGGGAGAGTAAACAATTAATTTCACATAGAGGGGAGAGGACAAGGGTGCAAGTATTAACAAAGTAAGGCATATTCTGACAAATTCACAAAGCGGTTTGTTATGGTAAAAGCCTAAAATCCCCAGCAAAGTCGTCATGCTGTCGCGCCCCCTTTTTCTCTCCTTACGGATAGTCAAGGTTTTCGACATTATAGGGATAACTCGTTTTCTTTTGGAAAAAAGGATATAAAGAATTGAAGAGTCGCCACCTAACGAATTAAGGTGCATTAGGGCACATATTGCGTGTCATTTATAAAACTAATTGTACAACCAGAGATTGGGTAAGGGCTTGAAGTTACTTCAAATGGAAGGTGTTAGGAACCTTTTGAAGTCCACAACGGTGCGTCCCGACCAAACATAGTTTGTGAATTAGTCAAGAGAAAATAAGCAGTCTAAGCATACATATGTAAAAGAAATAAGGTTTTAACACATACGCAGTATAAGCACACATATGTGAAAGGAAAGGGGGTCCTAAGTTGTTTATCCTTTATGATCATATCCATGTAATGCCCGGTAATCACTCCTCAATGAAAGGGGCTACACGTTGCATTAGCGCACAAGACATCATATCCTTTTCTACCCATTATCCCACCCCTTAGTGGTTATTAAGCGAGTTTTATTAACGGACTCTAATCATGCTGTTACCCGTCCCTTCCTTGTTGTCCTGGAGGAGCTTAGGACCTCTAAATCTGGGCAGTTCTAGACAATCCTAAGGTATTTAAAAGGCAAATATCTAAGCGACAAACAAATAACATGTAGGACAAGCAAATAGGGGAAAAAGCAGTTAAAAGGCTCACGTTTACCTCCACATGTATACAAACAAATAACACGTCTCAAACACAGGTTCAGGTAATTTTAGAAAAATCCTAGGACAAGATGTCTAGGTGAACATCAATACACAGAGCATGTAACACTGTTTCAAAACTCGATGGCAGGGTCCTAATCAGCTTGCCTACTTATTTTAAATCATGTAAGACTTAAGCAGTTTAAACACAATCAAAACGCAGTTTCCAGTTTTATATAAAGACATTAATCACCTAAGGCTTGCCTAGGCGTGGGACTATATGCAATCACACTTACAGGAGGGTTGTATAAACAGTTTGAGATTATTCAACCTATAGGCATGCTGGATCTAGGTGATACAGATTTTAACAGGTGCTTTGTACCAGTTGTGTTTAGTGACATGATACTTATACGTGAGGCTGTTTTTAAACCTTTTCATGGACAATTACTCATTTTAATCGAAATAGACACGATTTAAACAAATGCGAACAGAGTTCCTAAAACATGGTATCTAATGCATACAAGAACGACATTTTTTACTAAGACAATATTGTTAACCTAGTAGCAGGATCTCTAAGTGAAAGTACTTGTGCAGAATTAAAGCATGGAATAGTGATATGTAGTATACTGAAGCAATAAACGTGAATCCCTAAAAACAGGATATCTAATGCAGGTTTTAACATGGTTTGAATGCAAATGAACACATCAGTCCTAGAACATGGCTTCTAATGCAGATTTGCGGAGTATAAATCCTATAGCATGTTTTTCTACCCAGTATTACCCACAATATCATACAACTACCCTCCCTTTTCACTAGTCACCCTAATATCTGTTTACAATTAATTATTACAGACCAATGATTGAATGAATTATGCAAATGGAATAAAATTAACTATAGGGAGTCCGAAGAAGGAACAAAGCAAACCTGGGAATACCAGGCCTTCAGTAGTCTCAAATGCCAAGGATTTCATAGCCAAAATCATGTCCATGTGTGTTAGAGTTCCCTAGGGATCTCAACGATCCCGGGCAGTGCTCACACCCAGACTTTTCACAACAAGGATTGAGTATGTGCAATGTGGAATGGCCAGCCCAAGTATTCTGGAGTTCAGAGGAATCTCAAGAGGATCCCAAGGCAGTACACACATTGGAGGGGCAGAACTTAGGGATTTAAGAGTAAAGTGAGAGTGCTTGACATAGTTTTTAAAAGTTTTTGACATGAAAACGGTATTGAAATGACTCTATAAGTAAAGAGGTTTTCTGAAAATAAGTAACTAATTTAGTAGAAAAGCAGTTTGAGAACAATACAAACACTTTAGAAAAACAGCAAAGCAGCCTAGTTGGTTTCAGAACAAATAGATCCAGCATCACTCAATCAACAGCTTTCACACAAGGGTAGTGGGAATTGGGGACACATAGAACACATCAGTGTATAGTAGCAGCATATAAACAACAGGATGCACAAAATTTTTTCAAGAGTTTATAGGATTAAGAAGTCAATGATAAAATTGGTGGCAGAGACATAGAGCAAAGATCACAAAACAACCATGTGAAAATAAATTAACACTGGACAGGTTAGGCACACAGCCAGAGTGACTTTGAGATACTAGACAACTTAGAGAAGCAAGAACCTAAGTGAACAGACTAGGCAAACATCACAAGTATTCATAGTTCAAACATGCTAACATACAGAACAAACAGATTGAAACATGCTAGATAAAATAGTAGGCATATTGTTTTGGGTTAGACATACCAATCACAAATTTAACAGAATAAAATTTAGACATGCTAGGTGAAACAATAACTAGGCAATGTAGTTTAGACATGCTAGTTACATATTGAGCAAACAAGATAGTAAACAGGAACAAGATTGGAACTCCTAATCAATGAACTAAAACAACAATGAAACACATAGAGTATTAGCTTCGTAATTAAATTAGGACATACCAGTTAGGGAGAGAAAACACAGAGTGTAGAGCAGATGTTGTGCAATAGCTAGCCTTGGCTTACAGCCGGCTAGATCAATGAAGATTGCAAGTAACAAAGAAGAACAAAGAGCTTTTAAGTGTAAGAGTGTTTTGAACTAATGTTCGTGTGTAGAAGTGAGAATAGAGGAGAGTATATATAGTAGTTAAGAGCTAAACAGAATAAGGTAAAGAGATCACTTATTCAACAATTAAGGAAAATCAATTATTCACAAAATTAGTAGTCTCCCTTAATTAAGGGGTAATTACCCAACGGTAAAAGGCAGGACAATATTTAAGGAAAGAGAAATCAAGTAATTCTTAAGAACATAATGGGTAATTAGGTGTAGATAAACAGGGGTTCAATTAAGGAAGTAATTTTTGAGGAATCTGTAAGTACCACGGCTAATCAAATAAGGCAAGAAAATAATTAAAAGGTGTAAAATAGGAAAATAATCAAGAATCAGCACATATGTCTTAATAGAGCAAATCAGTGAATCAAAACTCAAAATAACACTGATTTAAGGGAAAAAATATAGATTTCCATGAATAAACAAATAAGGTTGAATATAAACACACAAAATCAGTCGAGAATCGAATCATAAACCCTAATAGAGACATACTAGGGTAAAAATCACAAGACATCGAATTAAGCTAAAGGAAAATCATGAGAATCAAAGCACAAAACGAGAACAGTGCACAAGTAATATGGTCAAACTCAGAATCAAAGCAAAAGTTTCAAAAATTGGTGTTTTAGCATAAATTAGTTAGGGTTGAGGCAAGCTCAACATAAACCGTTCAAAACTCATAAGAACAGGAGATTAAGCATTCAAAATAATAAAACCTTTGGGGAAAATAATTTTCAGGAAACCCTAGTTTAGGAAAATGGAAATCCAGTCGAAAAACCAGAAGATTTTCATAAAACAACATGTGAAATAAGTTCGATCCCCCTCAGATCTGTACAGATCTGAGGAGTTCAAAGGACGGAATTAGGGTTTTCAAAAGTGAAACAGAGATGAAGACATAGGCTTAGAAATCCATAAATTTAAGGCGAAATAAGAAGTTCCTACTCGAAATCGAACCAGAATGGCTTGAAACAGGCAAGAAAGAACCAAAGGCGTAAGCAGACTAGCCCTGGTCCCTTGAGGAGACCTTAGATATGAAGGTACCCGACATAGAGGAGGCCGCTAGAGGCCTGGGGTGGTGCAAAACCGCCATGAACGGCAGTAGGTGAGTGACGGCGAGGGAGAGTAAGGGTTAGGATTAGAGAGAATCTGAGAGAGAAGGGGAAGGGGTGACGACGGGTGAGAGGAGAGAATGAGAGGTTTGGGGGGAGGGGTCGTTTAGGTTTAATTATGGTAGGAAGGTTCTAGGCCGTTGATAAAAAATGATCCACGGCCAGGATTAATCAAGAGTTGGGTCAGGTAGGCGAGGGTATTGGGCCTGGTTTTATTAGGCCGGTTTTAAGGGGTTTTGGACTGATAGACTTAGGCCAAAATTGAAATTAAAAAAAGGCTATTTGTTAAATACCCCAAATAAATAAATTAAAATAATTTATAAAATAATTACTAATTATAAATAATGATTTCATGCATAGCAATGTTTTAAAAATAGTTATTTAGTATTTAAAAATACAATGGAATAACTTCTGGTAAAATAACGCAAAAATTGTATGCATGGGATATAATTGCAAATTTATTGAAATTATAATCAAAAGGTGCCAATTTGGCTATTTATGAGATAAATTGGACTTAATATGACCATGAATGGTAATAGTAAATCAAGAAATGTTTTGAAATCACTTGTGATGCAATTTTGTAATTATTTATTAAAAGTAAAATACTAGGCACATTATTTTAAAGATTTAGAAATTGTGGAAAAATACCAGTTGATGCTAATGCATGATTTTGAAAACATATATGCATTTAAAAACTATTTTTGGAAAAATTGGGTATCAACACTCATGAGGTAGACGTAGAGGTTAAGCTTGATGCTCAAGTTATCACCAACAGAGCGAGTTTTAAGTATCTCGGGTCTATTATCCAGGGTAACATGGAGATTGACGAAGATTTCACACATCGCATCAGAGCAGGGTGGATGAGGTGGAGACTCGCTTCTGGTGTGTTATATGATAGGAATGTTCCGTTAAGACTTAAGGTTAAGTTTTATCGAGTGATGGTTTAACCCGCTATGTTGTATGAGGCTGAGTGTTGGCCAGCCAAGAACTCCCACGTGCAGAAGATGGGAGTAGCAGAGATGAGGATGTTGAGATGGATGTGTGGGTGTACCAGGCGAGATAAGATTAAGAATGAAGCTATCCGGGACAGAGTGGGAGTATCCTCCGTGGAGGACAAGATGCAGGAGTCGCGGATGAGATGGTCCGGACATGTTAGGAGAAGAAGCATTGATGCCCCTATCAGGAGGTGTGAGAGGTTGGCCTTGGAGAGTTTGAGAAGGGGTCGAGGTAGGCCTAAGAAGTACTGGGGAGAAGTGATTAGGCAAGACATGGCGCTGCTTCAGCTCACTGAGGACATGACACTTGATAGGAGGGTGTGGAGGTCGAGGATTAAGGTAGAAAGTTAGTAAGTAGTTTATAGTGTTCACCGATAGGCTTAGTGACATGCATTTCCCTTCGTATTCTTAGATTTTTATTACGGTATGTGGTTTTGTTCGCCTCAGGTATTGTATTCCCCGTTGCTATTATTGTTTTTTTTTTCTTTCCGCTTCTTCTTCTTGCCCTTCCTGAGTTGAGGGTCTATTGGAAACAGCCTCTCAACCTGCATTCGGTAGGGGTAAGGTCTGCGTACAGACTACCCTCCCCAGACCCCACATGTTGGGATCAAATTGGGTTTGTTGTTGTATCTTATCCGTCATTCTAGAGTAGAATTTAATTTAGAACCTAACAATTGGTACGGCATCGTGTCAATGAAGCACATGCAGTTGAATGTATAGATCATGAACATGACGTGCCCTAAGGCTAAAACAAGGGATTCTTGAGACTAATAGGAGCAGTGGCAGCAGGGAAATATGCTAATAAAAAAATACAACAAAAATAGCAAGGCAAGTAAGAATAATAGAGACTAGGTTATAACAAGTAGCAACACAATGGGGTGATGATCATACTGAAAATATTTTCCTCTCGGTAAGGAAGATTGAGAAAATGTGTTATCATCTATTTTGACCAGTTTCAGTTAGTACTTGAAATCCAATTTTTGTCACCCCATTCCTCATAAAGAGAAGAATAGTTGCAGTATATTTTTTCTGTCAATTTGTTAGCCTTAGGTAGTAATTGGGGAACCCGTTTATCCAACATAGCTTTAGGGGACAAAAAAATAGTATTGCCGATCCACTGGTAAATGAAGGTACCAAAATGCAGCTATACAATCATTTTGTTTATCTAGAGAACTTTTTTAGAAGATTAATTCAAAATTGTAGTAGGCTACCTGTTTAACCTTAAAATCGGATAACAATTAAACTTATAATGTGATTTTAAGGATATGTGATTTCACCTAATATCAATTGATAAATGCGATGATTAATAATATAAAGTAGCAATAAAGTAAAGCAAACCAGTGTTGAAATGCAATTCAGCCCTCGAGCTAGTGTGCCCTCAAACTAACGGATACTTGAATAATGAAGTATAAAGCAAACTAATGAACAAGAGAGTATAAGCGAGAAAGAGTGTTATATTATTTTGATATGAGAGAATAATGACTTTTTCAAATGATTAGAACCCCCTTTATATAGTAGAGGAATTCTACTTATGGTACAATTCTAATTACATAAGGAAATTCAATGATTAGCTGAACAACCGTTCTTGATTTGATCCGTTCCGAGATTTTTGCCATGATCCTTGACCAGTCATGGATATCTTGCCTTTCTATTATTATGCTATCTTCGGTCTTGCTCGATGTTTATCCCGTTTGGTCTCGATCACTACTAGCCTCGATCTCGACAAGTATCTCGAATATCGAACTTGGTACTTTATCCTCATACCTTGATCTGATCTATTAAGGGGCCAATCTTCGATCCATCCCCCCGGCCTAGGTTAATCAATGAAATCGGGTGGGCCCGATTTTAACCGTATACAGATAGTCCCCTCATTTTTTGGAGAGTAATGACAAGAAATGAATTGAGACTTCAATTTTTACCTCGACCTGTCATGACGTCTTCTCCGTGACATAAGCGACAGAAGTGAACGAAACATCCCATCGGTACATATCCCCAGGTTATTAACGTGTGTCAGTTGACGGTCGGCCACTAGAAACTTTGAACCGTCGCCGTGAAACCCATAAATAAGCCTCTTTTACACCCTTTCAAACTTTACTTTCAACCTTTTCTACTCTAACCTTAAAAGTTCTTTGCATTTTTTCAAGTTCTTCATCTGCAAATCTTCAAGTTTCACCGTTAACCTCTTCTTAAAACACCAAATATCTTCATCTTCATCTTTCTTTAACTTTAAAATTAAATGACAAAAATGTCAAAAATTTTGCCTCAAAAGGAAACCGCTTCATCCTCTCAGCTGACCGACGGGAAAGCACCGGCAGAACCACGCCTTGAGGAATGTATTCCTAGTGGGTGCATTATCAGTTCTGATTTCAAGATTGAGAAAACCTCGCCGGTCGTTGCGAGCCGGTATTGAGATACATATGCTCGATACCCGAGAATTTTCTCAAAAAAGTGAAGAAGGAATGAAACTGGCAGAACAAATAGGTCGTGATACCGGCCCATGAGGAAGATATTACCACCCACGTGGAAGGGTTCTTGAGTATTTACACTTACCCTTTCACGCTGGGTCCCCTTGACCAATCATCATGGACTTATGTGGAAAGTATCAGGTGACTCTCGATCAGATTCATCCCTCCTTCTAGAGGATCGTCATATTGCTCCGATTCTTTGCGAGCAAAGTCGAAGGTCTCCCTTTCACCCTCAACTACCTCATTAGGTTATACATCTTTCGGCTTTACCAAGGTGAACTAATAAAGCTCCAGTTCCAAGCCACCAAGGTTTTCATTTCCAGCATCGACGAGGAGAAAGATCAAGGCTAGATGGGTCGGTTCGTCTGAGTGAAGACCTCGGACCTGATTCTTGCCGAGAAGATGTCGTTCCCCGAGAAGTGGAATATGAAACGTAAGTGCAATCCTACTATTAGCTTCTATTTTTTATTTTGCCTTTTTACTTTTTCTCATCCGTGTTCTTTTCCATGGTGTAGCGACTGCTTGGATGTCCGATGCAATTCCTAACCTCGAGAGCTGGGTTAGGGACCTCGTATCGACTTTAATGTATGCTGAGCGCACATGGAGGGTCTTATCGAAAGGCCGATGGAAGCCAAAAATCATGGTAAGTCCTTTTCATGTATTTGATGATTCGGTTGAAACGTTCTTCCCATACTTACTCAGTCTCTTTTACTTTAGGTCCCGACAAAGATGAACTCATGAGGCCCCCATCTGGTGAGGAAGAGACTTCAATCCTGGTCTCGAAGCAGGTAAAGGAGAAGAAGCGGAATAGGACCTCGACCTCTAAGGATCCAGAGCCCAAGAAGAGAGTGGCTCGTAAGCCCAGAAAGAACATTTTCCCTCTGACCGTAGAGTCAGTTTGACTCCTAAGGGAGGAAGATGAAGAAGAGGAAGAGGAAGAAGACAATTCCGGGCTGGTGGTCCGAGTTAAAATGAACACCGAGGCCCCAAAGGCCACTAAGTCGGTGAGGGTTGAAATGGAAACTGTTGAGGCCGCTCAAGCCCAAGCAATGGAAACTGTTGAGGCTGCCCAAACTCGCGAATATTGGGTTGCCGAGCTCGCCAAGTGCCAAACTCGGAGGGAAACCCTCGAGGAGATCCATGCTCGAGGCTTCGATCTCACTGATGGGATAAAAAAGGCCAAAGATCTGGAAGCCGATGCTAAGGCACTGGCCTCCTCTGATGATGATGATGTCGTCGGGGCCGAGAGCAAGTCTTAGAGCGGGGGGGAGGGGGGGGGGAACCCCGATGGAGAAGAAGCTTCCCCCGAAAAATTAGGAACTTTAGGATTTTTCATTTTTGATCTTTTGTGTAGGATCTTGATCTGGCCTTATAAATATCCTTTCATATATATAAAGATCTCCTTTCTTTCGAACGTGTTTTTATTTCATTTTCTGCCTTATGATTTTTTTTTTCCATTTATGCCTTATGAAAGTTTTGTTCGAGGCTTTGGCAATTTGATCGAAGCCGGACCAGTGTAGTTTTTGTAATCGAGTGAGTACTTGCTCGAACTCGAAGTTGGGTAACCTTTAGGTTTTATTTGAGTGAGGATGATTCTTAAACTCAAAATTGAAGTGGCCCTTAGGCTTTCGTACTAGGCCAATGTGGCCTTTGTAAAAAAAAGAATGGCTTTTTTCCCCTTCTCGGCTTGAAAAGCTTATTATATAAAACTCGTTATGCCTTAGCATGAAATAAGGATTTCTGTTTGAGAGTTCGAACAATTCTTTACCCATTAGGGTTTTTAAGGGTTGATATTATCGAAAGCCTTTGTTTCTTAATGCCTTAGCATGAAATAAAGAATTTGTTCGAGAGTTCGAACAATTTCGTACCCATTAGGGTTTTCGAGGATCGATATTATTGAAACCCTTTATAATTTTGCCGAGGGTAGCCTTTTAATCGGTTTATGAAAATATTGGGAGGCCTGTTTTATTACGCAATTCAGACGTCTTCGAACTGTGTTAATTTGGCCGTCGCCTTTTTAGTTTGGGACTTGCCGCTCGGGCTTGTTTTTTCGTTACACTCCGAACTTGTTCAAAGTGTTAGTCCCCGAGTGGGGTGGCCGTGGCCTGTAAATTTTGAGGGTTTTCCTTTTAAGATCTTATGATCTCGAGGTTTTAATAGTTCGACCATATCTATTTTTCGGGTGGCAGTCCCCGAGTGTGAGGTCAGTTGTTCGAACTTCAGTTGTGATCGGCCCTTTAGCCTATTTACACGATAGATCGAGAGCATGAAATAGTAAAGTAAAATTTTTCTAAAGCATAAAATATTCGGCAAGGAAAAATACTTCTCGTAATAGATGATTATGCATGCTTACATGTTAGGGATCGAATAACTTACATGGGAATGACTCATTCGACCATTTGTCCCTTACAAAAAATTTACCTATCGAGATCCTGTCGACACGAAGTACTTTATTTGCAACAAAGTTGACATTCGAGGGTGATGCCCCCATATGGTTGATTATAAAGAAGCCTCGGATACTGTTGAATTGCTCTAAGTTAGCAGGAACAATGGTTGCCTCGTTAAAAACCTCGCTGGAAAAACCCATTTGGGACAAAAACTTGTCTAAGGAGAAAAGAGTGCAACGCGTGCTTTTAGACATAAGGATTTAATGTTGAAGAACCCATCAACGTCTTCGATCGAACACCTTCTATCAGCTAATTATAATGAAAATAGAGAAGGTCGTACCTCAGCAGTAGTATCGTTTGAGGAGTGAACGTTCCAATTGTTTGGTAATTATCCGCCGTCCATCGTCCCAAGCTTGTAGGACCCTTTTTCGATGATGTCGAGGACCTGATATGGTCCCTCCCAGTTTAGGCCAAGTTTTCCTTCATTCGGGTTTCGAGTGTTGAGAGTGACCTTTCTCAGAACTAAATCCCCGATTTTAAAGTGTCAAATATTGGCTCTTCGATTTTAATACCTTTCGATCCGCTATTTCTGTGCGGCCATTCGAATGAGGGTGGTTTCCCGTCTTTCATCCAGTAATTCGAGGCTTGTATTCATAGCCTCGTGATTTGATTCTTCCGTTTCATATCGAAACCCGAGGCTAGTGTTACGCCCCACAATATTACGTCGGTATTTTATCCCGTAGTATTAAATTACGACGATGTTGTACCCTGTAGTATTGTACGTTGAATTTGCCCTAAGGTAATTGACATCAGTCCAAGAAAAATATTATTTGGAGATTATCAGGATTATGCAAGCGATAAGTACGTGTCATGAAGGACAAAGGGTGCACAAATTATTAAAACGAGTTTCGTTGAAAGTGACCAATTTGGGATAAAATACGGGTCGAACGATAATACCAGATATTTATGGACTAGTACCATACAAGGTACCATATGACCACGGTAGTATGATGTATAAATTATATTAAAAATAAGTAGAATTTTAAGTAATTTGAGATAATTTTTTTATGCGGCTAATTGGTTAATTACCGAGTAACGAGACATTACCTAATTAACTAATAAGGGGATAAACATTAATAATCCCCCCAAAAAAAACGTGGCACCAAGAAAGCTTACCAAACATATGACTAAGTAATTAGGTAATCATAGGTGGCAACTAACTTAGCTAAGAAAGGGGCGCATCATTTCTATATAATTATTACCGTTAGAATTGTATTAGGAACTTTTACAATTCTTATCAATCCATTTTCTTGTCAATTCTTACGTTAGGAAGTTTTACAATTGTATTAGATACATCATTTCTTATCAATTCTTACATTACGAAGTTTATCAAAGACAACACAACGTTGCCATCTTACCAGAACTTTCAAATTTCTGATTTTCAACACCTTATTAACAACGAGGATTTTAGAAGCCTAACAACGTAAAACTTTTGCGGTTCTAAAGGAGTACGGTATAATTTTCTCCAAGAATATTATACGAAATTTTCCCTACTCCAGGTATGTTAAGGTTATCCCTTCTTTCTTTTGGCATGGTCCAAATTATACTGAAGAAACGAGCAAATACACAGTTTCTATAAATTACTCTATTCATAGAAATAGTAGGGGTGTCTATATACTTGATTCCCCATGAGAATTGTTATTATTTTCTGTTCATGGGTCTCAGAATAATACGCAGTTGAAAAAGTTTATCCGGAAGGAATATTGAGATTATTACGTACCTTTCATGCATTTCATACATGTGCATTGACCCATGACCAGATGGCGTTATATACGCATATATATGTAAATATATGTATATGGGATATGGGAAAAGGTTACGGCGTTATATACACACCACCACCTGATCAGCCGGTATATGATGATGATGTTGCCCACAGTGGCTGAAATATGATTCAAACGGCATTATATACGCGTATATATGTATGTATATATATGCATATGGGATATGGGAAAGGTTATGCATATGGGATATGGGAAAGGTTATGGCATTATATACGCACCACCACCTGATCAGCTGGTATATG
>MDKH01196702.1:0-17457 GCA_005239495.1 Nicotiana undulata
AAAATTTGATTCATCTATTCTCTCATAGAAAAGGACCCAAACTAGTTTGGGTTCTTAAAACTAGCCCCTGATTTTCTTTTGTAGGTACAAGTGAGAGGAAGCAGACAAATTTGGTTTTTGGATAATGGCTGCTCAAAACATATGACGGGGAGCAAGGAACAATTCCTTTCACTTGAAAACCTCAAAGGAGGAAATGTCCTTTGGAAATGGAAAGAAAGGTGAAATTATAGGGGTTGGAAAATGAGGTAAGGATGACACACGTTCCATAGAACATGTGTACTTGATAGATGGCTTGAAATATAGCCTGGTCAGTGTGTTACAATTGTGTGACAGAGGTAACCTGGTTTCTTTCACTTCCACAAAATGTTTTGTGATTAACTTGCTTACTGACAAGATTGTTTTGCAGGGAAAGAGAATGAATAATATCTATGTCATAGACTTGCCCACATTTTCTGAAAATGAACTCACTTGCTTAAGTGTTTTGGACAGTGATCCCCTCCTTTGGCACAAACGACTTGGACATGCAAGTCTAAATCAGCTTAACAAATTAGTCTCTATGGACTTAGTGGTGGGACTACCTAACATTAAGTTCAAGGATGACAAAGTTTGTGAGGCATGTGCAAGGGGGAAGCAGGTAAGGTCCTCATTCAAAAGTAAGAAAATGGTCAGTACCACTAGGATGTTGGAACTGGTTCATCTGGATCTGTGTGGTCCAATGAGAACTCTGAGCAGAGGTGGTAAGAAATATGTGATGGTGTTAGTTGATGATTACTTAAGGTTTACGTGGACCTTATTTCTAGCATCTAAGGATGAAGCATTTGATATGTTCATCATATTTGTTAAGAAAACTCAAAATCAGTTAGGACATCAACTAGCATCAATAAGATCTGACCATGGTACTGAATTTGAAAATGCTAAGTTTGCTGAGTTCTTTGATTAACATGGTATCAATCACAAATTTTCTGCCCCTAGAACCCCACAGCAAAATGGGGTTGTGGAAAGAAAGAATAGAACTCTTGAAGACATGGCAAGAACCATGCTTCTTTCTAGCAAACTACCTCACAGCTTCTGGGCAGAAGCAATAAACACTGCTTTCTATATAATAAATA
Source organism: Nicotiana undulata (assembly GCA_005239495.1). Taxonomy (NCBI): domain Eukaryota; kingdom Viridiplantae; phylum Streptophyta; class Magnoliopsida; order Solanales; family Solanaceae; genus Nicotiana; species Nicotiana undulata. Next base: position 1,110 of record MDKH01196702.1, read on the forward strand.
CATGCATGACCAGGCCACTGGTAGAGAAAACTTCCTATGAATTACTAAAAGGGAGAAAGCCCAATATAATCTTAGGGCTTTCGGATGTAAATGCTATGTGCACAATAATGGCAAAGATTCCTTAGGTAAATTTGATCCCAAAAGTGATGAGGGAGTATTCTTGGGATATTCATCACATAGTAAAGCCTATAAAGTGTACAATAAAAGAGATATGTGTGTAGAAGAGAGTGTGCATGTTGTCTTTGATGAAAGTAACACTCTTTCTGAGAGACAGGAACCAGAAGATGAGGAGCTTGGACTTGTGAGAAGTAGTGAACACGTTGAAGCAACCATGGAAGATGGAACAGATGATGGACCAGGTTCAACTACCCCAAGCAACATGACATGGGGAACTCAACATGTGAATCCTGGCCGTGATCCTGTTCCACAGCAACAAAACAACATGGAACTGTCCAGAAGTGAACTACTAGTACTCAAACCACACAGATATCAGATTTCTCATCCTCTTGAGAATATCATAACAGATTTGTCATCCGGAATCAAAACAAGATCCTCCTTGAAATATCTGTGTGCGTTTGATGCCTTCATATCCTTAATCGAACCAAAGAACATTGGTGAAGACCTACAAGATGCTGATTGGGTAAATGCCATGCAAGAGGAGTTGAATCAGTTTGAAAGAAGCCAAGTATGGCACTTGGTACCTAGGCCACTAGACATATCAGTGATTGGCACGAAGTGGGTCTTCAGGAACAAGCTCAATGAGGATGGAACTGTTACAAGAAATAAGGCAAGACTAGTTGTTCAAGGGTATAGTCAAGAAGACGGAATTGACTATAATGATACCTTTGCTGCTGTGGCAAGATTGGAGGCAATCAGACTTCTTATAGCATATGCTGCACATATGGAATTCATTCTCCATCAGATGGATGTGAAGAGTGACTTTCTCAATGGCTATTTGAAGGAAGATTTATTTGTCAAACAGCCTCCAGGTTTTGAAATAAAAGAGTCACCGATCATGCATATAAACTTGACAAGGCTCTTTATGGTCTCAAACAAAGAACCTAGAGCATGGTATGAGCGATTGTAAAAATTCCTGCTGGAACATGGGTACAAACGAGGCAAAATTGACAGTACTTTGTTCCTAAAGGAAAAGGGGAAGAATCTTCTGATTGTGCAAATATATGTTGATGATAACATATTCGGGGCAACCACTGAAAAGCTTAGCAAGGAATTTGATACACTAATGGGGAGTGAATTTGAAATGAGTATGATGGGTGAGCTAAACATTTTTTTAGGCTTGCAAATCAAGCAAAACCCACATGGAACAATGATTCATGAACAAAAGTATGTGAAAGAACTCCTCAAGAAGTTCAAGATGGAGGATTCAAAGGAAATAGACACCCTCATAGCCACAACTACTAACTTGGATGTGGATGAACCTGGTTCATCCGTTGATCAAAAGGTATACAGAGGAATGATAAGGGAGAGGATTATAGCGAAGGTGCACAGTTCTCACTATTCTGTTTGTCCAGGTGCGACAAAGATATATCGTGATTTAAAGCGGCATTACTAGTGGAGGCGGATGAAGAAAGACATCGTGGAGTATGTGGCTAGGTGCCTTAACTACCAGCAGGTTAAGTACGAGCATCAGAGGCCAAGAGGCCTACTTCAGCAGATGCCCATTCCTGAGTGGAAGTGGGAGCGCATCACGATGGACTTCGTGGTTAGGTTGCCTCAGAAGATTGACGCGGTTTGGGTCATTGTATATAGCTTGACCAAATCGGCGCATTTCATTCCTGTGGCTACTACTTACACTTATGAGATGCTAGCCCAGATCTACATTCAGGAGATAGTCCGGTTGCACGGTGTGCTGGTGTCCATTTTATCATATCGAAGTCCTCAGTTCACCTCGCACTTCTGGAGAGCATTGCACATTGAGATGGGCACTCAGATACATCTCAGCACAGCATTTCACCGTCAGACTGATGATCAGTCGGAGCGTACAGTTCAGATATTGGAGGACATGCTCAGGGCTTGTATGATCGACTTTGGAGGTCAGTGGGACCTGTTCTTACCTTTGGCCGAGTTTGCGTAAAATAATAGTTATCAGTCCAGCATCGAGATGGATCCATTTTAGGCTTTGTATGGTCGGCGGTGTCGTTCTCCTATCGTGTGGTTTGAGCCTTGCGAGGATAAGTTATATGGCACGGATCTGGTAAGAGATTCCTTGGAGAGGGTGAAGTTATTTCAGGAAAGGCTCCGTACAGCTCAGTCCGGACAGAAGAGTTATATGGATCAGAGGGCGCGTGATGTAGCATTTATGGAGGGAGATAAGGTTCTGCTGAAGGTTTCGCCGATGAAGGGCATTATGAGCTTCGGGAAAAAGGCAAGCTGAGCCCAAGATTTATAGGTCCTTTCGAGGTATTGAGGCGAGTTGGAGAGGTGCTTATGAGCTTGCTTTACCCCCCAGATTATCAGGATTTCATCTGGTCTTCCATGTATCCATGCTTCGGAGAAATCACGCCGACTTCTCTCACGTGGTTAATTTCAACACTATTCAATTAGATGAGAAGTTGGGTTACGAGGAGGAGCCAGTTATTTATAGGCAGGACCGCCAGTTGAGATCCAAGAGAGTTTCGGTCGTGAAGGTCCAGTGGAGGGGCCAACCAGTTGAGGAGGTGACTTGGGAGTCCGAGGAAGAGATGCAGAGCATATATCCACACCTTTTCAGCACTTCAGGTACGATTCTAAACCTGTTCGAGGATGAACGTTTGTTTAAGAGAGGGAGAGTGTAACATCTCGATCGGTCGTTTTGCGTATTCGGACGTTGTTCCCCTAAATTAGACTCCCCATAGCAGCTTCTTGTGATTTGTGACTTGCGGGGACGTGTGGTTCGGGATTTGTAAGTGATAAAGTGCTATAGGAACACTTGGTTCCTTAAGGTTGGCCTTTGGCCAAGTTTCACTCTGGTCAACATTTTGAGCAAACGACCTCGGAATCGAGTTTCGATAGTTCCAGTATCTTCATACGATGATTTCGGACTTGGGCGTATGTTTGCAACGGGTTTTCGATGACCCGGGAGCGTTTCGGCGCCCATTATAGAAATAAGGATTTCCTTATGTTTGAAATTTGGTTTGGAAGGTGATTTTATGTTATCGAGGTCGGAATGGAATTCTGAGACTAGGAATAGCTCCATTATGTCATTTATAACTTGCCAGCAAAATTTGGTGTCATTCCGAGTAGTATAGGTCGGTCCGACGCATTGTTATAGAAATCAAGAACTTGAAATTCTTAAGTTATGATTCTAGGGGTTTTAGGGTGTGATTTTGAGTTTTAGCATTGTTTTTATTTGTATTTGGACGGGGCTCGGGTGGGCCCAGGTGCCTCTTGGGCACCAAACGGGGCTAAAAACCAACTGATGCAACTGCTGGTGCACCTGATCTGGTGTGACCGCAGGTGCGATTGCTAGTCGCAGGTGCGGGAACGCTCCTGCGATCCCATCCTCGCAGTTGCGGAAACTAGTTGCCAGGCCATTTCTCGCAGGTGCGGACCATGTTCCACAGAAGCGGAGCCGCAGGTGCGAGCCCAGCCTTCCCCGTCCAGTTCCGCAAGTGCGAGCTTCTTCTCACAGGAGCGAGACCGCAGGTGCGGTCCTTGAGACGCAGGTGCGGAATCACTGCAAACTTAGGCAGTGTGTTTCTTTAATACACGGATTTTACCCATTTCCTTCACTTCTCACCTCCATTAAAGACTTGGGAGCTTGGAGAAGAGATTCCACAACCTATCTACTGAAGAGGTAAGTTAATTCCACACTAATACTAGTTTAATACATGAATTACTAGTTAAGTTAACTACTTAATTGGTAGAAAAATCAAGATTTGGGTAGTAACTTAAGGTTCTTGAGGAATTTGATGAATTTGACCATTAATTGCGATGAATTCAAGTAGATATCATATATTAACGATCCTTAGGCTATGGGTGAGTGATTCTTTCGAGAATTTTTGGAATTCGAGCGTGCGGGCCCGGAATTGAATTTTTGGAATTCTTCAAGAAAGTTGAATTTATTGAATGAATAGGATAATTTCCCTACTTTGAGCATGAATTGATATAATTCTATAACATTTTGCTAGTTACGAGTCCTCGGGTGTAGAGTTCAGAGTTTCGGGCGCATTCTTGGTCCGAGAGGTAGATTCGACACGAGGTGAGTCTCCTTTCTAACTTTGTAAGAGCGAACTGTCCCCATAGGTGATGTGTATGCTATGTGTAATTGGTTTGGGGGCTACATACGTACAAAGTGATGAGAGTCCGTACGTAGCGGCTATTATTGTTACGTCCGGGTAGTTAGGCCCATAGCATGCCTTATATTCTTCCTTGTAATGAATTATATGTCATGAATTCCTGTTATAGGTAGTATGTTTTCCTTGAGGTTTATGAAACTTGATAATTTGGAAGAAGATGATTATGGAAAGGAAATGTTAAGATTATTGGGTTTGCATGTGACCGCTTCACAATTTACATTGCGCGAGCGGAGTGTGATTTTCCCCACTCTCATGGGAGCGGGCCGTACGCCACGGCGGATTGAAAGGTACACTTATGGTTTGGGCCGTTCGAGCCTCGGTAGTGCACATATGAGATTGTACTATGGTAAGAATGCACTTATGGGACGGGCCGTTCGATCCTCGGCAGTGCATAGACATTATCCTTATGCCTCCGGCCGGTTGTCTTATTCCTGTGTGCGCATGACTATTTGGTATTGTTTTGTGGATATTGACTTGACAGATATTTGGGGGAAAAGAAAGTGGAAACTGTTATTTATTTTCAGTATTTACTTGGATTCCTCTGTTTTGTATACATTTGTTGTTCACTGTCTTACACGCCAACCGTTTTTCATTGTACCTTGTTATATTATACTGTTGGACCTTAGTGAGTGTCAAGTCGACCTCTCGTCACTACTTCTTTGAGATTAGACAGGATACTCACTGGGTACATATTTATATGTACTCATGCTACGTTTCTGTACTAAATTGTACAGGTTGTGAGGCCGGTGCATCTTGTTATCATACCAGAGATAGATTCTGATATAGTGGATCTGACTTCACGGTGAGTTGCTTCTCCTAGTGATCCTCAACAGCAGCATAGAGTTCCTTTTGCTTATTTTCCCGTTTATTTATTTCATACAATGGGAATTGTATATTGTTATCTTTTGTATATCCATTTAGTATGCCCGTGGTACTCGTGACACTAGTTCTTGGCACACACGTAGTAGTTATCATAGATTATAGACTGTATATATCTTTTTGGCTCACGCCTCCTCATGGCTACTTTTGGACTAAAACTGGTTAATTACCTCCTCATACCATACCTATCACGACGAGTTTGCCATCACCTCTCTGGGTCATATCCACCGTAGGGTATTCATATTCATTGTATGATTTCTGAGACTGATAGTGTTTCCAACCAAGAGGGAAAGGATTCACACTAGGTTGGCTATGGTAACCAAGGCCTTGATGGAAGGATTGATGGGCAAGCCTTCAACATTGTTCATATGATCATAGCTGATATTTACCGAGCCTTAGAGCATTGTCAAAGAGGAGCTAAGCATTTTGAGGGTTGCAACCTGTTGCTGCAACTATGGCTCTTAGAACATCTTCAAAAGGGCCAGTATCGCCAAAAACTTCCATAAAGGGCCTGGAATGACCACATTGCTTTCCACCACCCCAAGCGAATGAAATATATTCCAGACATATTTGCTAAGCCAGAGACTACAAAGGAGTGGGTAGAGTTCTTTTATAACCTAACTGAGGAGCAGGTACAATGGATGTTCGAGTGGTTCCCGACGGACGAATTCATCATCAGGTCTAGAGTTGCGCCACACCTAGTGTTGATCGGGTTGAGAGGTATATATCCTTACGTTCCTCTTTGGGTCATGAGACAGGCATGCAGGAAGCAAGTTGTGTCGAGGGTTTATAAGATGATCCACTTCAGTGCTGACTTTCCGGATGACGACGTCCCCTACAAGTGCCAAGCCCAACACATGTGGTACTTCAAGATCATAATGGAAAAGAATACTATTGAACCAGACAGGAACCATGCAGGATGTTCTCCTTTCTACTCGGCGTGGTTGGAAGACGACTTGGATGTGTTAGTGAGGCCAGGAATCAGTTGAGGCAACAGAATCATAGACGAGAATGCTGAGGCTCAGGTCAAGTAGAACCGGCTAGGCAAAATGATCCACGACTCTGAAAATGAGCACCAGAAGATACATGAAACCAACAAAAGGATGATCGAAGAATTAAAAGATATGGCTATCCGTTCCAACAAGAAATTGGAATACTTGGAGCGTAGCATAGTGGAGCTAGAAGGCAAAATCATCAAGAGGGTTGAAGAATGCCAAAAAGCCGAGTGGAATGAAGGAGGTCACCTGGCCAGAGTATACCTACTCCTAGGACTGCGTGAGCTAGGGAGCTTGTTCGATGGGATCAAGGATATCGAATCTGGGGATGGTCCTTCTAGGACCAAGTAGTCTAGGATTACCCTTTTTTGCTTTCATCAATGTAATAAGGCTGAGTGACATTAGTGACTTTATTTCATGTTTATTGTTCTAGTGTAGTTTTTGGATTAGTCTATTTTACAACAATGAAAAGTTCTCCAAATCAACTTGGCACTAGGCCTACATCGGGCACAACGAGGCTCCTAAAATTTGTACACGCACTTACGTTTTTGCAATATGTGTTTAAATATAGCAAATATGTTTTCTCATGATCCTCACTTACTTGGGTACCTTTTGTTTTTTTTGTTTTCTATCTTTTGATTATTCCCCTCCCCAAAGGTTGGTTCGTGCAGTCTAGCATCATCATCATACCACACAAGATCCAGGGGCCCTCCACCTTCTCCTCATCCTAGTCCACCTAAAGGAAAAGCAAAGGTAAAGGCGAAATGGAAAGTTTAAGCAGTATCAAAAAGGAAAACACAATGCCAGCTGAACGAACGGAAGCTTCTTACAATCAAGGTACTCAAGTCCAAAATGATGACGTGACCCAACTCGAGCAAAGGTTATTGAAACTTCAAGGGGAGCTCGAACATGTTTTGAACTTGGAAAATCTATCCTTCTCACTTAGCGTTCTAGATGTTAATCATCCAAACACCCAAAATCCCATACCTCCTCAGAATACCCCAAACAAATAGAATCCTCCCGTAACTCACCACCATACAACTCCACCGAAAAATCAAACTATTCCACCACAATACCAATACAATATTTGCCACACTCCGAGAAACACCCCACTGATCATCCCTGAACCACAAAACTCCACTAATGACCACCTCAATGCTCAGGCGCCAGACCATCAGAACAACCCCATCCACATGGAGACTCTACCTCACTCCACCCAACTCATTTTTTACACACCTGAATCCAGTGAGAAGGATACGCTTATTAAGAACTTGGCCGAAGAACTCACGAAACTGACTAGCCGAGTTCAAAGCGTTGAAGGAAGTAAGGGAGTTGAAGGATTGAACTACGAAGATCTCTCCATACAGCCCGATGTTGAATTACCAGAGGGTTACAAACCTCCTATGTTCGAGATGTTCATGGTACATGTGATCCCAGGGTCCATCTGAGGACCTATTGTGACAAATTGGTGGAGTAGGAAAAGACGAGAAGATTCGGATGAAATTGTTTATGAGGAGCCTCACAGGGGATGCTTTGTATTGGTACATTAGCCAAGACCCTAAGAAGTGGTCCAACTAGGTGGGCATGGCATCAGATTTCATGGGCCGATTCAGGTTCAACACAGAGAATGCTCCAGACGTGTTTTATATTCAAAATCTCAAGAAGAAGTCCACTGAAACCTTTCGCGAGTATGCCACATGTTGGAGGCCTGTAGCATCCAAGTTCAGGCCCGCCCTAGATGAAGAGAAAATGAACAAATTCTTCGTCCGGGCATAAGACCCACAATATTATGAGAGGCTGATGGTGATGGAAAACCACAAATTTTCTGACATCATCAAGCTAGGTGAGAGAATTGAAGAAGGGATTAAGAGCGGAATGGTCACTAATGTTGAAGCACTACAAGACACGAATAAAGCACTGCAATATGGAGTCATATCCAAAAAGAAAGATGTGGGAGTTGTAATTGTTGCATAGGGACCCAAATGCCCACTGGCGTATCGAACCTCTCCGATAACATACCAAGCACCCTCGCCCACATATCAGCAAGAACCTCCACCAACATATTAGTCATCTCCTCCACCTACTTATCAAACCACATCTCCAAGATATTCCCAACCAACCACTGTTTATCATACATACAACTCCCAACCTTCTCTATACCAGTCACCTCCAGCTCGCCAAAATTTCCCAAGACCTCAACCCAACTTTGACCGCATGCCACCCAAGCAATACACTGCCATTGCCGAGCCCATTGACCAGCTGTATGAAAGGCTGGAAGTTGCTGGTTATGTCACTCCTATCCCTGCTGTAACCTCAGAAAATCCATCCTAGTGGTTCAATCCAAATAAAACCTATGCATACTATTACGGCATGAAAAGGCATACCATTAAAGAATGCCGCTCACTGAAGGATAAAATCTAGTCTCTAATTGATAACAAGGTCATCCGGGCTAAGGAAACTACTCCTAATGTCTGCAATAATCCGCTCCCAGATCATAGGGGTGGAGGCATCAATGTGAAATAAATAGAGGAAGAGTGGGACCTAGAGGGGTCAATCGCTTGATCAAAGAGGGTGACGACCCAATGAAGCCATCGGTCACACTGAATCCCATCATAGTCCAGATTCAATCATCTGGAGATGTTGAAGTAGCTACGTTAGTTCCATTCGAGTTAGAATCGGCACAACTTGCCAATGCACTTGTGCCATTTGAGGTTGAAGTAATGCCACATGCAACTGTACCTCTCCCATTTGAAGTAAAGGTGGCCACACCAATTACAGTAACAATGTCAACCACGCCGCATTTCAACACCAATGTTGTACCTTGGGATTACGTAGCTGAAGCAAGAAGGAAAGGTATGGTCAAGATAGAGGAAGCTGGTGCCGCACAGGGGATGACCAGGGCCGGCAGAGTCTATACACCTAAACATATGGCAGATTCTAGAAATCATGCTTCCAACAGACCGCCCATTATTGAAACAAGTCCAGATGATATTTGGAGAAAGGTGCAAGCCAAAGAATAATCAGTCATAGATCAATTGAACAAAACTCCAGCCCAGATATCAAATCTATAAATGCTGCAGAATTCAGAAACACACAGTAATGCGTTGATGAAAGTGTTGAACGAAGCATATATGCCCAATAGCATATGGGACCTACATGGTTTGAGGTTGAATTTCAGGTGATAGATTTATGCGCGTCCTATAATCTGTTATTAGGTCGACCATGGATACATGCTGTTGGGGCTAAGGCATCAACATTGCATCAGGCACTGAAATTTGAGTGGAATCACCAGGAAGTAATCATCCATGGAGATGGAAGAAACCCTATCTACAACCGCCAGACCATCCCAGTGGTTGAGGGTAAAAGAACGCTGGGTGGAGAAACCTATCACCACATCGAGCGATTCAACGCAATAGACAAAGATAAGTGGTGGGATAGTAAGATTGAGAGTATATTGAACTGGAGTGGATACGAGCCTGGCAAGGGACTTGGTAAGAATCTTCAAGGGATATCCAAACTGATACGGCTAAAGTGCCACATCACCACTTTTGACCTAGAATACAAGTACACTTGGCAAGAGTAAAAAAACTGGTCGCCACCATGGCGCGGTCCTTACTATCCATTGGAGCAACCCGTACCGCACTTGGTACAGACTTTCCAGCAAGCCGACGTCATGTGGGGATCAGAGGAGGAAGAATCATTAGCAGCCTTGAAGAAGCTATTCCTGGAGGACGAGGATATGAACTGTTGTGTTATTGTTGAGGAGGAAGAAGAGGAAGGCCTTACCATCAAAGCTGCGATCAAGGGATCATTCCTCAAGAATTGGACTGTCAGACCATCAAGGGCCCGACGAGTCCCGGGGTAGCAAGGCTGAACAGGCATTATTTATTTCATTTTTGCTAATGATTTCCTTTTCGCATTTCGTTTTTTCCAATAAAATCTCCAATGTTTCAAAACATTTGTTTAAATTATCAAAATCGCTTATACATTTCAACGAATCAGTATTTATTTATTATTGTTTTTCTATCATTACCTTTATTTATACAACATTACTATTTCTTGTCTTGATGAACCAATGACAGTGACATGAAATGAGACAACACAACAAAAGGACAGTGATTCAGAAAATGAGAATGTCATACCCGATGAAATTGTCAGAAAAGTAGAGGATTTTGAAAACAGACCTAAATCTAATCTGGACGAAACTGAGGTAGTCAACCTGGGAGATTCAGAGACTGTCAAAGAAACTCGGATCAGCATCCACTTTTCACTGTCAGACAAGGAGGAATACACACAATTCTTGAAAGAGTATGAAGACATATTTTGTAAGGCCCCGAAAAAATTTTGCTAAGCAATTTAGGATTTCGGGATATCAGGTAGGCTAGTTATAATATTTTATGTGCTATATATGTGATGTAAATGAATAGGATATGGTAGGTAAGTGTATAAGTCATATAATAAGTAATGTGGGGTCAAAGGAGAGGCCTAAGTCAAAGTCAAACTGGAAAATATCATAATAGGCTAAAATTCCAAATGAGTTTGCACAAGTTTTCATTTTGAACGATCATATCTAAAACTATATAAGGTTTTATATTATGAAAAACCTATCAAATGAAAGGTCTTCGAGTCTAGTTTCTAACGGTTCAAACAGTTCTTCATTTGGACATTCCTACACAAAGTTATAATCAAATTACCGAAATCTGGAAAAATGTGATCCTGTGTCAAATCTACGATCGCAAAATCAAGATGCGGTCCGCATAATTGATCTGCGACCGCAAATCTGGTCGAAAAATGGGCTAGTGTAGCCCAGTTTTGGGCACCTATTTCGCGTTCCTTTTTGCGGTCCACATTCTTATTTTGCGGTCCAGTATGCGACCGCATACCCGATTTTGGAGGCTTATTTTTCCTATTTTTATAACCCCACCCCATTTTGCTAAATCGGTTTAGGGGCTTCCTTTGGGGTCATTTTTACACTAAATCTAGAGAGAGGTGAGAGCATTTTAGAGAGAGAAAGAGGAAACCTAGCCTCCTAATCATCAATCTTGAACAAATCCTCAATAATCAAGCATGCTAATCTCTAGCTCACTATCTTCCGGGTAAGTCCTACTTCTAATATTTCATATATGAGATTATGAGATCAAAAAGGTATTGTGGGGTTCGAAATAGGCCATGCATGTGAAACTAAGCTATAGTATGTGGGATTAAGGAACCATTTTGGGTAATTCTTGATGAAATTGGTTGAGGGAAGAAGGAATTTCTATTGTAGGACCTTGTATTCTATTTCACATGATTAGGTGTTTGATGAAATTCCAAAGAGAGTTACACCATGTGAAGTCTTTATAAATTATTAATTGATTTTTTCTATCTCCTTATAGATTATTATTGCTACAAATGTTGGTGTATTGTAGAAACTTAAGGAAAGCTCAACCAGGTATGTTGGCTAAACTTTATCTCTCGAAATGGAGTCCCATAATTTTTTCCGTAGGTTTAAGTACAATCGACTCAAAATATCTAAATCCTACATTGCGGGCCATCCCGTATGAACTTAAAAATTGATTATTCCGAATGAGCTTATTACCGAAAGATAAGAGGTTTAAAGTATGGTTTGCTTATTAAAATGGTATTGCCTTGAGTCGTGTTCTAAATTAAAACTAGTACACCAATTGGGTGAGGAAGAAAAAGGAAACTCAATATGCTTATTACTCTTAATTGCCCCTATGTGTGCTTAATGACTTGATTGAGTATGTTTTGTTGTTGATAATCTTTAAAGGTGTTTGGAAAGGAATTAACTTGAGTGTGGGTAATATATATATATATATATACATAAAATTGTTCCTAAGGATATACATATACGAAATGGATTACGAGACGATCCTGGACTCAACTGTTTAAGATAACTTCTAGAATGTGGAATTTTCCTAAAAGCTCTTTGAGGTATGTATGGCTAACTCCATTCTTCTTAGAGTCAAATCATTGGTGTTTGCATACTTGGTATGAGTCCATTACATGATCATATGGAATTGATTACTTAATGTGATATGTTGAAAGGTTTCTGTTCCCTAACTGATCTGTGTTACCATGTCACCATGCTACTTGAAAATGTGAATTATGATCCTACATGATCCTTCTATTATGTGTGTAATTCATTACGTGTTGGTTCCCGTCAATATGGAAAATGATTTTATTGAACGAATAAAAAAGGGAAAAGACTCCAAATGAAAAATGAGCCCCAGTGCCAAGAATTATGAAATGAATGATGGAAAATGAGAGGTGAACTGAGGAATTAACTGAATTGGTTATGGTTGTGTTTATAGTTTCAATTGCTAATGAACTTGAGATATATGATTTCTGAAATACTTTATACATTGGTAATTGGTGATGATCCTTGAAATTAAAAGAAGTGAAAGTATGGATTTGAAACACGGCCATCGTGCCATGAATAGGGAAACTTATGAAAGGCCCAAAAAGCCAAGGAAATATTGCTATTGTGAGAGGTTGGAAATGTTAATAAATATTTGTACAACGTGAAAGGTTAAGATATGACTGCATTTCTATATGTGTATATGTGTTACCTTGTGTGCAAATCCATATAATAGAAATACATACATAAAATTATATTTTTGTGAGATCGATAGACACCGAGGAAGGGTAGGTTGAAATAACCTAACCCCGAAACTACACGTGCCGGTGTAGGGTGCATTGTGAGATTGTTGGTAAATGTGGATACGTCGAACCACACGACACTGTGGTAATACGGCTTAGCCTATCGGGCCGAGATCGGACGCCATGCCGCACACATGGTGGCAATTCGTGTTGGAAATTGTGATACAAAAATGTGATTGTGGTTACACCTTTAAATAAGGTGGCTTAGCCGATCGGGCCGAGATAGGACTCCGTACCAAGAGTACAGTGGCATTGTTAACAGTGATATCGTAACTTGTGGTATTATCGGTACTAAAGATCTCCCCAAACTAAAATATGTAATATATCAGCAATTCAAAAGGAGAAATTAATATGTTTCAATTGCACATTTGGATATAATTGATTGAAATATGTCGTTTTTATGCGCTTCCTTTCCTTGTATAGTTATTCTATTTTGAAAGATGATTTTTAGCTTTACATACTAGTACTATCCGACAGTACTAATGTCCCTTTTGCCGAGGACGATGCATCTTTACTCGATGCAGGTGTTTCCACAGTAGGCGACATTGATCAGAGATAGCAGTATGTTCCTCCCAGCTAACTTGGTGATTCCCACTTCATTTAGGGGTCCTATGTTATTGGGTTATTATGTATCATTCATTTGAGGTATAGCCGGAGCCTTGTTGCCGGTATTTCCATATTACTCTTCAGTTGTATTTAGAGGCTACGTAGATAGGTTGTGGGTGATGTCGGGTATTGAATTAAACTTGAATTATTGGTATGTGGCTAATATGTTATTCATCATATCTACAAAGATTGTAATATTCTGGATGTTATGGTTGAAAGTAGTAATGAAAACAAGGATGAAAGTTAATGAAATATTTATAAAGTATGATTGAAAAATTTATCTCCTATTTATTCATAAAATTGTTTGGGTAGAATGAAACCTAACAGGCTTGCTCAGTTGGGTATACTCAGTTGAGCGCCGGTCTCGCTCCATGGTTTTGGGGCGTGAAAAAACTGGTATCATAGCCTAATGTTTTTAAAGTGTCCTAGGATGTCTCGAAGCCGTGTCTAGTAGAGTCCTTCTTATCGGTGTGTTGTCGACCACATCTATAATTATGAGGCTACTTGGACATTTAGGAATTTCACCCTTCTTTGATACTCCAGATCATGCGGTAGCACTCACGATAGGGAGCTAATTTCCTCGTTATGTCTTATCTCAAGATGAGTAATTCATGACTTTGAAACTGCAAGGAGGGAATGTCCCTACCATTAAATCAGAGGTAGATTGCCCAAGAGTTTGTTAAGAGAATGTATCGAGCCATGGAGGGATTGGTAGAACTTATTGTTAAGGGGAGTACCCTTGTTCTGATTGATGTCACTGCACCACCAGATCATGTAGAATATAAGTATTTTACCAACGTATGTTAGGGATGTGGAGTCGAGGGACATCGATTAAGATATTGCCCTATCAACCTAAAGTCACCAGGTGAGTCACTCCTTAGTACAACCAACGTACTCTTGTTGTATATGTACATCTATATTGAAGATTTCTCATAGACATGTCTTAATAAGATGTTGAGTCACAAAACATTGCATGCACCTACTCCTTGAACGAGACGTATTATTCGTGGATCCACTATATCACAAATTCTCTTATTTATATCCTCCTTTGTAACTAAGCTTATAATTATGTCCTTGAATTGAGTTATAACTCTAGAATTAATACTTCTCACTTGCTTTCTTAAATTCTCAACAAAGGACTATATCCGATGAATTTCTTACAGAATCTTCCTATTTAGATGGACAACATATGCTCACTTGTGCCTATTCATGCACTGTCCCAATGTTTACCTATGTGGTGTCAAGTTCAATAAAAAGCTTCCCAGTGTTGCGATCCTTCTCAAGTAACTCTTTCTCACTGGTATATATGGCTTCTATGGTTTGAAAAATCACTCTACGCTTGCAAATGTCACCAGGGAACCTTCTCACTGTCTAGTAACATAAGAGCATGCCTTAACACCTATCATATGAGTGCATGTCAATCGAAATGGTCACCGTGTGCATAAGGTCTCTCTGAAAATTAAGATCCTCATATCCCCTTCATAGAAAGATCTTAATTCGCCATCTTAGTATAACCTCCGTGTCTGCTTGGGACATCCCGCAGTAAGTAGCTCACTTTGTGCCTAGTATTGTCGTTTCCCGTGACATGGTCTTGTATTGCAATTAGGTGTTAATATAGGAGAAGCATGACAAACTCATAACAAATACTTATTTTCTCTTTACACCTCCACAACATGTGTTAATTGTGTTCCTTGGTTAGCGAATTCATTTGGCTAGTTTCCAACACTTGTTCGATAACTATGACAGAACGTGTCCTCCTAGGTGTCACTCTAACACTTCCTTTCTCATAAGGACCCTTAATAGGCTCTCTGTCAAGACTAAATGCACCTTTGGGGGATATCATAGCACAATGCCTACTTTTTATGTCTTTATGTCTTTCATTAGTATCTGGGTACACCTCGAGTTAAGGTCTATGAAGAACTCACTAAGAACATCTGCAAACCTTCCATGATTATTCTATATTGTCCCATTGGGTTCTAAGAGGCTATTGAGTTAGGAAAGAGCTCCATTTTATTTCTATTCTATCGTGCGATTCTTGTATCTCAAATGCTGATTTGGATTCTTCTATTCTCTCGCAGATGGAGAGAACACGTGCTTCATCTTCCGTTGTCCAGAATTTCGGACCTCCAGCAGCAGCAGCTCCTACTAGAGGAAGAGGACGAGGCCACGCCAGAGGTCGAGGCAGGGGCAGGACTCAGCCCATTGCTCAGGCAGCAGCCACAGCTGCGGAACCCCAGATTGAGATTAATGAGGGGGTTCCGACTTAGACTGTCCCAGCGGGACCAGCTCAGGTTCCCGGGGGGTTTATTTCTACCCCAATTCTTCAGGATGCTTTGGTCCGCTTAGTGGGCCTTATTGAGAGTGTGGCCCAGACTCGCACCTTTCCCGTTGCAGCAGTCGTATCTCAGGCTGAAGGAGGGGTCCCAACTCCTACTACCCACAATCCAGTTCAGACTACTCCTCAAGTTCAGACTCCAGTGGCCAATCCTATTGGGGTAATTCAGCCAGTTGCAGCAGTGCCTCCCGCTAATAGGGAAGCCATGTCATCGGATGCTTTGTGGAGACTTGACAGGTTCATTAAGCTACTCCCTGTCCATTTCAGTAGTGCTACTTCAGAGGACCCTCAAGAATATCTGGATAGTTGTCATGAAGTGTTAGGTAATATGGGTATTTTGGAGACCAATAGGGTCGATTTTGCTGCTGTTCGGATGACTGGTTCCGCCAAGAAATGGTGGAGAGATTATTTGTTGACTAGGCTAGCGGGATCACCAGCTCTGACTTAGGATCATGTCACGACCCAAAACCCGGTTCAGATCGTGATGGCACCTAACAGCGAGGTTGGGAAAGCCAACATATGAATCCTTAGGAGATACTACCCCAAAACTCGATATTCCAGTTATTTACAAT